>JAJJMA010337765.1:0-12053 GCA_023529015.1 Papaver nudicaule
TAAGACTCACGAGCCCAAATGAAAAGTTGGTCGTATTTTAGTACCCCTGCTTTTTCAAGTTCAGTGTACTTATGAACGTACTATAAATAGATGATTCAATCTATTTCCAAGGAAAACTTATCTCAATCCAACTCAATTCAGTTTAACTCATTTCAGTTCATCTCATTTCATCGAGCAAAACCTGATATTCAGATTCAATTTAGAAATCCTTACGAAATCATAAGGAAAACCAAGTTGTATTCGACAACCATCATCTTCACAAGTTATTCAGAAACCACACACACATTACCATTTTTCAACCAGAATTACCTGATCTCACTCTTTCTCTGCTTCCCTCCTTAAGACCAACCCTATCTCCTCATCTGTGACCGAAGCAAATCTGGAACGACCATTGTCTTGGTTTAGGCTAGATTTGTTCAACTTTGATCTCTCGAACTTGAAAGTACTCTTTTGCAGTACATATTGTTTTCCAGGGTAAAACAATTGGCGACCACAGTGGGAGATCAATTTCTCGGTTTCATGAAACTTCTTTTCATTCAAAATGGTTGAACTAAGGAAGTCATAGTGAGCCCTTACGAATCAGACGACAGCCTCAACACCACGAGAGAATGTATCATCCAGAAAACCAATACCATGATGGATCAGTTATGTGAAACTCTTTATCTAGATGGAACCCAGCAAAAAGAGAAGTTCACAACTTTACGCCATATAATCGCCGGCAACAGTCTACCATTTGAGGAAAACGAGGAACGACCTACTCCATCCTCAAGGAAGTCAACACAACTTGCGCCACCTCCTTAGAAGTCGACCCCCGAAACTTACAACTGGAAGATACTGGCAGAAAATCGTTGGGGACTCCTCACCACAGCACAGATTCGCGACATGGAATTTCCAAGAACGTTGATCGATGCTAACACCCAATCAATATCATCTCTGTGGATACTCTCATCATGGCTGGAATCTCTTGCCTGACTCAGTACACTTCCTTACCGAAATGGAAAATCCAAAAGGAGAAACCGTATGCACCTGGGGGTACATCACCTTACCTGTAAAGATATTGGCTGCTCAGACAGAAGCTGCAAGGTTCCACATCGTCAAGAAAGCGCTGGAGCATGATATGATTCTAGGATTACCATGGTTCCAAGATAATCAAGAGATTATCCACAATTATGAATATTCACCAATGATCTTGACTGACGAAGAAGCAACCAAGGCGGAAGCACCCACTAGGGATGAACCTGCGAATCATAAATCAATGAAACAAGTGTCACCACAAAGCCAAGATGCAGCGTATGTTCCAGACAACCGCGTCCCGGGGAATGACTCGACTTTTGCTCAACGACGTCCCGCGACGCCCAAAGGACCGGAAGATGAATGCGTACTGCCCCACTCTCAAAGGGTGCAAGCAATTCCTCTACCCCAAGGGTATGTCTCACCTTTATTCCGTTTGTATAGTGGAATATGAGATTCACGCAAACATATCACTTTTTTAATTGAGTCGTTGAATGTGTACGATGCCAACCATGTAATACGCCTCAAGGAGTTTTCCAAGACGCTTAGTGGATCAACGCACACCTGGTACAATTCACCGACACCGGGTAGTATTAACACATGGGGAGAAATGATCTGAGCATTCTACAGAGAATATCTTCCTAACTTTGGGGAGATAGGATATCTTGGACAACTCTTTCAGAAAAGCGAAGAAAGTCCACGGATGTACATTGCAAGATTCAAAAGAATGGCCATTGAGCATGGATACCCGCAAATCGCGGAATCACAGCTGATAGGGTCTGCATCAGTGGTCTAAGAACTGTTCATGGCGTAGCATTTGAGAATTGGGGCTTCGAAACCTTCGCAGATCTTCTTGCATACTTCAGGGTACGTCGAAGTAACACACCAAAAGGAACATTTGATGGAACCAGCTGGGTTAAGCGCACCAGTCCAAATGCAACCCCTGCAACAACTCGAGTCACGAAACAAAAATTTAATTCCCCAGAAGTATCGACCTTACCGTTGTCTATCAACAAGGTCACTGAGTTGTTAGAAAAATGGAAACGAGAACGCACTCATCAACCCACCGGAGGTATGAAGTATTGCGCTTATCATGAAGTCGTCGGCCACGCGACGAAACACTGCGTTACTCTGAAACACCTCATCGACCACAAAATCGAGAAAGAAGAGCCGCATCCCAAAGGAGAGGAGATATTAGAAATCCCCACAGACATCAAGAACTTCACGATTTATGAAAGACCAGTGAATGAAAAAATGGGATTGCTAATGAAGAACGTATGCAAAATTCTCAATTTATCCAGAGATCAACGAAGAAATATGTTTTCTGCCCTCAATCACGTCATATCAGGAAAGAGCTTCTTTTCGTTCGAAATGGGAGACGCATCACCCCGGCTAGTACATGACGATATGAAGAATGAGGACAACAAGAAACGATGCCAAGGGATGCTGGCTAACACACGCCACCTGAAAGAAGGAGAAGCACAGAAAAATTTAATTGATATTGGCAGTGTAATCAATATTTTTATCAAAGCCCTCGATGCTGGGATCTCTCATAAGCTGGGGCTGAAGTTTAAGAATTCAAAAAGTAGTAACCTGACCCGTGGGGAAAACATCACCAACACAACTCGGGATCTTTGTTCGGCAATGTATTTGATTTCATTGGAAGATACAGCGACAATGTTCACCATGTCCAACAGACTCACGAAGGATCGGGGGAGACGAACAACCAAGGATTGGCAAAGTAAGTCATACATGTGGAATTCACAGAAACAAAGCTCTCCCTTTTATTCTTTTGTACTCTCAATCCCTCCAAAGTAGTGCAATCTTTTTGCAAGCAGTAGTTAGGATTTTGCTTTATCAAATTCAATTTAAAGAAAGGAATTTCATTCAAAAAATCATACTGTGACCGTCAACCAATCTCAAGCAAAAGAACAAAATCCCCAATTCAAAGAAAACCTACAGAAAAAATCCAAACAACTAAAGAAACATACGAAAATTCTATCAAAACTCAACAAAAAACCATCCAAAGCCGAAAGAGTAGCTACAAAGCTTGTTCCTTCCTTTAACTTGGTAAGAGATTCCTCCTTCAACCCAAGTTCCACCACCAGCTTGCAAGCTTCTTCCTTTTTCAACTCCAGCTTCTGGATAATGATTGGACCTCTGCATTCTCCTTAGCAAGGATCGCCTGAAGTTTAGATTGGGTTGAGGTATCAATAATGATTGGACCTCAGACATTCCTCCTTCAACCCAAGTTCCACCACCAGCTTGCAAGGCTCTTCCTTTTTCAACTCCAGCTTCTGGGATAATGATTGGACCTCTGCATTCTCCTTAGCAAGGATCGCCTGAAGTTTAGATTCGGTTGAGGTATCAATAAAGAGATGTATCGCATCCATATAATGATACGACCAGGGTATGTCAAGACCAGCATCCGCGGAAGTAGCAACGACAGATTCCTTATAACTACTGATCATATAGTTGGTAACATCCCGCACAACCAAAGACCTCATGATCTCAATAGTGTCCAGCACATCAACTACAGAATTCTCCCTTGTACGGATGTGGATTTTACTTTTTCCAGGAGCAAAATGTCCATACTTTATTCCACAGATCCAAATACAAGTCTTTGTGATGAGAAGGGGCGTTGAAACCACCGACCAACGTGAAGTTTTGGCGAAAAGTAACGGGGCGTGAAAACTCCAGACCAGCCATTGGATACACACAACCGTCATTCGAAGTAGGTACATCGGCGACGCCACTGTCAAGAATCTTGTCATTCCTCACATCTTCAACAGTTGTCGGTGCCCCGCATGGAGAGACGACGACAGAGACTGCGCCAGCTCGCACCTGCCAATGAAGGGATGATAAGTATTCCATGATGTATTATCACGATCAAGGATGGAATACATGGATCGAAAAGCTTACCACTGGGGACTTGAAGTGTTTTTGAGCTAAAAAAACACTTGGCAGATAAATGTCTAAAGATTTCCAATTGAGATAAATCTAGGGTTTCTTTGTGTGCAAGCCAAGTAACGTGTTTGTTTACACGAGAACTTGCTAACTTATAGGTTAAGAAACTAGTTTCTTTATTCCTAAGAAACCTATCTTATTGAGTGTTATAAATAAAGGGTTAAAGAACGAAAACCACAAGCATCAAGCATACGTGAAGTTTCTCTGTGGAATTGATCGTAAGCTCTCTGCACTTCGGTGTAAGCTTGTTGTGGTATAGTCATCCTCTATTAGGTAGCAGTTCCTCTGTGGGATTTATCTAACAATTATAAAGACTTCTCTTGAGAGTTGGGAAGTACAGGCAGGAGATAACGTACGTTTGTGGTTGTTATCGGATAAACCTGTAACCTTGGTAACCTGATCACGTTTTTGTCTATTCTACGGTCCTTCTCTTCTCTAATAAGGCCATTCAAGAACTGATACGTTACATACAAGGTTGAAAGGAAGCAACGCACGACTGCACTCGGTGTTGTAAGACCTAGTTAGCTCCAGTTATATAAGTTTCTTAAGTGATTCTTTTTTACAACTGAGGTAGAGACAAGTTGGGCATAGTTTACTCGGTTTACTTGTCAGCCCCCGCTTGTAATTAGATTTTCCGTATGACCTCGAGCAATCCGTAGGAAGTCACTTTGTTTATGTCAAACTGAAGAGGAGAGTTCAAATATACAGTTAGTAATTGAGGTTGCAAAGCCGTAATTATTGACACAAGCCTTAATAGCGATTAAAGCAACTCCTAGGCCTGTTAAGGATGTCAGCTAGGGGAATCAAGTGTGTGACAATCTCTGGGGGATCTAGAGACGTAAGGAGTGCGACAATAGCCAATTCGGTTGGAGGGCTTGAGTTGGTCTCTGCTACATCCCAGACCGAAGTCTTATAGTAAGCTAGTGTTTATAGACAGTTAGTATTGTGTGGTGTTCAATCTTGTAATACCCCAATTCGGCAGGTAGTATGCCGATTGGAATATAAGCAGTGGTTTGTCCTTTCATAACACCGAGGCCTTTTCAAGCATAATTAACTCAGCAGTTGGAAAAAACTCTGCAGTTAAGCGTACTCGGGCGGGAGTAGTCCAGCGATGGGTGACCTCCCGGGAAGTTGCTGCCAGATGACCGCAGCCGTGCCCGTTGAAAACCCCACACTGCCGGATGACCGCAGTGGTTAAGTGGGGACAGTATCGGTGTAGGGACGGGTCGTTACAGTTGGTATCAGAGCCGACGATGGTTCACCTGTCGAGGATGAGAGAGTACGCTGGAGGGGTTGGTCCAGGTAGCTCGTCTCATGAGGGGCAGGGATCGTCGGAGATCTGGGCTTGACAAATATATTCCGGAGCCGGGGACGGCTCCAATTTAAAGGTGGTGGTATTGTAATACCCCGATTCGGCAGGTAGTGTGCCAATTAGAATATAAGTAGTGGTTTGTCCTTTCATAACACCGAGGCCTTTTCAAGCATAATTAACTCAGCAGTTGGAAAAAAACTCTGCAGTTAAGCGTGCTCGGGCGGGAGTAGTCCAGGGATGGGTGACCTCCCGGGAAGCTGCAGCTGGAAGACCGCAGCAGTGCCCGTTGAAAACCCCACACTGCCGGATGACCGCAGTGGCTAAGTGGGGACAGTATCGGTGGAGGGACGGGTCGTTACAGATGGTATCAGAGCCGACGACGATTCACCTGTCGAGGGTGGGAGAGTACGCTGGAGGGGTTGGTCCAGGTAGCTTGTTTCATGAGTGGCAGGGAATGTCGGAGATCTGGGCTTGAAAAATATATTCCGGAGCCGGGGACGGCTCCAATTTAAAGGTGGTGGTATTGTAATACCCCGATTCGGCGGTGGTTGGCCGGACGAGGGAATATAAGTAATAGTTTGTCCTTTCCTAACACCGAGGCCTTTTCAAGCATAATTAACTCAACAGTTGGAAAAACTCTGCAGTTAAGCGTGCTCAGGCAAGAGTAGTCCAGCGATGGGTGACCTTCCGAGAAGTTGCTGCCGGATGACCGCAGCTGTGCCCGTTGAAAACCCCACACTGCCGGATGACCGCAGTAGTTAAGTGGGGACAGTATCGGTGTAGGGACGGGTCGTTACAGATGGTATCAGAGTCGACGACGGTTCACCTGTCGAGGGTGGGAGAGTACGCTGGAGGGGTTGGTCCAGGTAGCTCGTCTCATGAGGGGTAGGGAACGTCGGAGATCTGGGCTTGAAAAATATATTCCGGAGCCGGGGACGGCTCCAATTTAAAGGTGGTGGTATTGTAATACCCCGATTCGGCAGGTAGTGTGCCGATTGGAATATAAGTAGTGGTTTGTCCTTTTCTAACATCGAGGCCTTTTCAAGCATAATTAACTCAACAGTTGGAAAAACTCTGCAGCTAAGCGTGCTCGGGCGGGAGTAGTCCAACGATGGGTGACCTCCCGGGAAGTTGCTGCCGGATGACCGCAGTCGTGCCCGTTGAAAACCCCACACTGCCAGATGACCACAGTGGTTAAGTGGGGATAATATCGGTGTAGGGACGGGTCGTTACACATCTGGACGAGGTCCCGAGGTTTTTCTACAGGTCGTAGTATCCACGTTAAAAAAATCTGTGGTGTCTTCTATGCATTACTTTCTGCATTATATTCTCTGATTATATAATTAAAGCAAACACAAGAAGTACGTTATTAATAACCGTCGAGTAGGTCCATAATCCATCCAGAGGATTTGCCAAGATTTATCTTGAGTTGGACCGATCACTTGTGATCCCACTCCGGTTATCAGATTTGAATATTGATTTTTGAGATCGTCCATATCTTACCATAAGACTCACGAGCTCAAACGAAAAGTTGATTGTATTTCGGTATCCCTGCTTTTTCAGGTCTTCAATTGAATTTCTAGACACGCAATTGGTCAGTGTACTGAATTTTTGATCGGTAAGGCTTTGGATATTTTTTATATAGATGCACTGGTCGTAAAGTTTCCCAGAACTACCGTCTGGCAATTCCAGTATGATAAAGATGAAATTTTTGGAAAGGGAAGTGGCGGATTTCTGTGTAACATGATTGAGAGTTTTAGCTTGGAGTCGACTGGTTTTAGAGATGATAGGATGGTTCTGCTAGTGAATCGGTCACCACCATCTCTAAGTCTCTCTATAACTATCTCTAAGGTTTACAATCTTTGGTGGGTGGTTTATGGGTCTACAAAGTTACATTCAGTGGGGGATGGGTTCTTAACTGAGAAGGCCTGGCGCCGGGATTGTTTTTTTAGACACATACCCATTAATGAAATAATGCCCGTCTATCGCAATATGGCTCACCATGCCGACTAATTTCTGGAACAATCTACCTCGACGCCATTTAGTGAATCCTTCTTATGATGGCTCTTCAATAACCGGATTCTATTCTTGGCGTAGTCTTCTTCTTGTCACATGTGTATGTTGAGTCGTTGAAGGGGAATTTTCCGGTAGAAAAACCAACTTGTAGTACACGATTAAGACATCTGGAAGTTTCACTTTTTTGGAGTTGTCTTTTGTCACGACAAGAAGATAAACAGGTGCAGACGGAAACTACAAAAAGGATTTTCTGTAGCCATTTCTTTGGGAAAACAACAGTTGATCACCTGCACGGGAGAGACACCTTTCGGCTGGGACAATCTTCTTCAGACTACTAAATGAGAATGCCTTAGACTACAAAATGGTCTCCTGGTTAAGAATTTGGTTTCTTTTCTTTTGCAGGTATCAATTATGCTACTCGAGGCGTCAAAGACCCAGATGTTACTCCTTATTATAGGCATCAAAATGGATGGTTAGCCACTCTCCGCTTTGTGGTACATCCTGGTTTACTTTGGAGTCAGACTTTCATACACACACTTCTTCGAGGATATTGGTGACACTCTGGTTTGGTGGATTGCAAGTTTGTTTTGTGTTCTTGTTATGCTTCTGGGCATCTCAGCTGGGATGTCCGTTTAGAGGATCTCACGGTCTTCGCACCATTGCTTCTCGTGGTGTTTGGTTGGTTATGATTGTACTTTGGAGAGTGTCTCGATGTCTCGGTTTGATTCCTATCTTCCTGATCCAGTCTGGCTTCTTCACAATGTTGTATGGAGTTCATCTAGGTGTTGGTTGGTCGTCTTGCAATTCTAGGTTAAAATTTGTGATGTTAATCATTATACTTTGTTCTTTGCACTTGTACTACATGTAACTGAATTGCCTATTTAAATAAAATAACCTACCTTTCAAAAAAAAAATCTAAGAGATTTCATGTTCTCCATCTATATATTAAAGAGGAACGGAGTATAGCTGAATTTATTTTTCCCTACTGCCTTTCTATTTTCTTTTTAGAAGAGGACTTCCCACTAACTGTGTTGTTTTTCTCTAGCCCCATCAATCCGTAATCAGCTTTTTCTCGATTTGTGCGTGTCATCCTTGCGCAGGGGCCATGCTAATCTTCTCTGTATCATTACAATTTTATCGTTCCAATTTTCTCTGTATCAATCCGTAATCAGCAATCAAAATAAAAAAAAAGGTGCAAGACTAAAACAAAAATTAGATAGCTTGTTGCAAAGCCCCCAAAATTGAATGGTTGATTCCTTAACGATCCATAGACAAAACTTGACGTGATTGAAATCAAAAAAATTGCCTTCAAAATCTTTAAAAAGTGAAAAAAGATTTGAGAAGATACATTGGTCTCCCCCAACAACCCAACAAGATGATATTTAGAAGAATGACATCTTGAAAAGAAATGCATACTGTTATCTACAAAGTCGGCTAAGGAGACGGATCAAACTCCATTCCCTTGTACATATTGTACGAGAGGCTCCAATTTAGCCTAGTCCAACCTAAAGGACCAAAGCTTTTTCCACTGATTTTTCGTGATAACAATAAACGTGTCCACTAATTATGTCCGAGGGGTACAGCAAACTTTTAAGACTGAGTTACTACTTCAACGAAAACGCTTTTCGCTGCCCAAAAAGGGCAGCCCAAAAACGGACCAAAGAGAGAATAGAGTGAGAAGAGAGAGAGTGTGGGTCCCACCATCGAAAATCCACCGCACAAATGCAAGATGAAGGTCCATCCAGTGCCAGACAGAGAATATTCACCTAGTAAGATGAAGTGATCATCCTCGCTCTATATCGGTCCACTAATCATGCATTGTGTGACAGTCATATCAACGATACCCATAACTTAAGGAGGAATGGACATTAGAATTTGTATATGGTACATTTGGGAGGAATGGACATTAGGCTAGGTGAATTGCCTAGACAGGACATGGCCCCCTCCCTCTATGCTGCATGTGTTTTGTATTGGCGGTGCCACTATTTGTACGTCCTTATTTCATCCGGCACCTCTAAAATTTTCAATTTCTATATGGGAATTCGTTAGGAGTCAAATCTTCATAATTATCTACCAATTGTTGTTTTTTTTTTTTTTTTTTTTCAAATGACAATGACTTGGAATCAGATCTAACACAAAAATAAATCAGGATCAAACATCCAATTGGAGGCCAAACATAAATGAATCAATTTCCATTTTAATTCTTTGTTTTTCATGTAAGAAAGTTATAAGTTAAAACCAATGACAACTTTTTCGTGACGTTCTAAGAGTTGCCGTTAAAAATAAAAATCATCCTTAAGTTTTGGTGATGATAAAATTGGTACAATATAGGGCTCGGCGTTGAGCCCCTATATTTTTGTCCTGGTGTTGGATCAGATTACTAAAGACATCCAAGGAGAGTTGTCGTGGTCGATGCTCTTCACTGATGATGTGGCCTTGTTCGGCGATTGCGAGGCGGAGCTCGGGGAACACCTTGAGCTTTGGAGGAGGACGTTGGAGGATAAAGGTTTTAGGCTTAGCAGGTCCAAGACTGAGCACCTCAAATGCAACTTCAAGAGAGATGGGTCGGTGGGCGAGACCATTCTCCTAGGCGACCACCCGGTCCCCTCGAAGGAGTCTTTCAAATATTTGGGTTCTGTGCTCCAGAGCGATGACGAGTTGGACCGAGACGTAACCCAGAGGATTCAGGATGGGTGGGCTAAATGGAAGCAGGCACCGCCTTTCTTGTGCGACAAGAAGATTCCTTTCAAGCTTAAAGGGAAATTTTACAAAACGGTCATCAGACCGGCCATGTTGTATGGTGCGGAGTGCTGGCCAACCAAAGCCCAACATGAGAGGGATTTGCATCGTGCTGAAATGCGTATGCTGAGGTGGATATGCGGTGTGACTCGCCACGACCAGATCAGAAATGAGGACATCCTCAAAACCCTCGGCGTTGCACCGATCATGAAGAAGGTGGTCGAACACCGCCTTCGCTGGTTTGGACACCTTTATCGTAGACCGGTAGGCGCACCGGTTCTTCAAGGTATTCATAATGTTGGCTGGAGAGTCAGTTCGGGTAAAACTAAAGTAGGACGAGCGAAGAAGACCTGGCTTGCGACAGTGCAACATGATGTCAGCTTGCGATCCTTGTCTGCTAACATCTTCATCGATCAGAAGGCGTGGAGAGCAGCTATCCGCGTTAAGGAGAGCTGAACCTCGGAGTCAAGTAGCGAGTTTGCGAGCGGTGATCCTGGGAGGGTATAGACGGGAAGGTTACTGCAGCGCCCTGCTGCAGGTGGCCAGTTCACCTACGAAATCAAGATGCAGGATTGCAGGCAATGTGTATTGCGGTAGAATTATTCCTTGTGGACATGTTACTTACTAGTGCCCTGGTTCTTGAGTCGAAGGGGTAGGGACTGACTCCCAGTAGATTCAGGGTAACTTGGACGCTATTAACCTAGAAACCACAGAAGGTGGCAACGGCGGCAGGCGAAGGAAGGATTGGTCAACCACTTCAGAAAAGCCAGGGACGTGAGCAAGGCCACTTCCGGAAAAGCCTAACTCATCGTAGGTGGAAAACATGGGCTCTTTGGATTGGATTGAAATTGGTGCAATACATAAACCCTCACATGTAACTAGTGCAGTACTTGCGCCCTTACACGAAATGCTTAAAGCAAGCACTATGGTTCATGTATTATAGAGATGTCTTGGAGAAATGGAGAAGAGCAACTATGTCAATAATTTCTCTAGATTATAGATATAGAGATGTATTTCCCTAGTTGGTGCTACACATATGTAGCAGGCAATAGAGATACAGATGCGAGGCGGAAACTGAGTTTCCGCATTTTTTTTTTACGGAAACTCGGTTTCCGCCCAAAACTCTTGCGGAAACTTAGTTTCCGTCCCAAAAATATGACAGTTTGACCTTTCTTTCTTTACACCCCTCTACACCTCAACATCTAACCATCCATCTTCCTAGTTTTCCTTTACAGTCAGATCCCAACGACTCTTTTTCAAAATTAAAAGAAAAATAGCCGTTGGGATCTCTTCTATATAAGAGAATTCTTCTTCTTTGACAAATTCATCCCAATCAATCTTGTTTCCATTGATTCCTTCTTTCTCCCTTCAAATTTTCAAGTTTTTCTCATCACAAAATCGATATGGCGACCAATTACACCGAGTTTGAAGATCGTGCTATTATTAGTTGTCTCATTCATGTTTCAATGGAAAATGTTGTGGGGCTACAAGGAGAGACGCCGTTTTGGACTCATGTTTTTATTTCGTTTGTGAATGCTACAAATAATCCAAATGGTAGAAATGAAAATGGAATTAGAAACCGATGGGCATTAATTAGTAGGGAGATCTTGGATTTCGTAAGAATTATCAATGATATTCGCCGGAAACATAGAGATGCATCACGCCGAGAATTGGTCGTACGAGCTCGGGCACGATTCTATGACCTCAACCACCGGCCATTTAAGTTTGGTGAATGTTATGAAAGAATTATTGCAATCGTCGGACATGATTATGGAATATAAGTATTCTTTAGAGCAATGTTATGAAAATTAGGGCAAGCTGTTTATTTTCTTATTTGCAATGTAGTTGTTGTTTCAATTAATGAAAAATTATGTTGAGTTAAATTGAGTAAAACTTGTTCTTACACTCTCTCTACACCTCATAACGGCTAGTTTTTGCAAATCCCCAAAATTCAAAATAAAAAAAACTAGCCGTTGGGTATTCATCTTTATAAATAGAATTTTTTCAC
>JAJJMA010337766.1:0-51644 GCA_023529015.1 Papaver nudicaule
CCTTTATATGTATATATATATATATATATATATATATATGTGTGTGTGTGCGAATACATGACATGCAGTGTGATAGCAAAAAACGCGCGTATAAGCAAGATAGCGCGAACACGAATACAAAGGAAAAAACGAAAAATACAAAAGCTACGGCCGAAAGTTATCCTATGAGCAATTAGCACCATCACAAGGATTTCTCTCGGAACCATGAACGGATCCGCTAGGACCACCACTGGCACCCTCGGCGTCCTTAACAAAATTACTTGAATCACCACTCGGAGAAGCATCATCGTCGTCGCCACCACCGGCTATCCTTAAAAAATTCTCCAGTAGGCCCCTTCGCCGAAGCTCATCCCTAGCTAAGGCCACATAAACTTCCTGAGGAAGCAGATATTTATCAATAGGAGATGCAACGTCCGAGTCACGCGCACCAATAGCACCGTATGTACGAGTAGAAAATCTGCATAGGTACTCGAGGTACCACATCCATCAGATCTACTCGCACATACAGTATTGATTTGTGGTTTGGAGTCCGAAGACTGTTAGAACAACATCGAGGATGCTATGAACAGTAATATAAAGCTAAGTAAAGCAATAGGATTAAATAAAGAAGACTTTCTATGTATTACTACTGCTGAGATTACATGAATTAAACCCTAAGGAACCAGAGGAGATTACAAACCTAATCTCTCTCTCGCTACTTAGGCTCAACCAAACAAGAATCCAACCCTTACAACGTTTTCCAAGCTCGCCTTATATAGGCCGAGCTTGGGTGGTTTACAGCTAATAAGGACAAAAGACTCAATCGTGGTGGTGTCAGTTTCTGTCGAGTAAGGCGGTTTACGCTCCGAAGCTGGATCCTTATCTTCGGTCCTTCGTCGTAGTCCGAATCCTTTTCACTCCGAATCTTTACTTCGTTTAAGCGCATCTTCCCTTCCTTCATCAGTCCGAATCGTCGCTGCATAATCCTTTCGGTGTGGTTTTTCTGGATGCGAGACACGTGGCCCGAGGGGTTTTTACCCCCTACAGTTTGCCTCTTTCCTTTCCTTGTGTCGAGGATGCAAGGAGAGGAAATCTCCTTTCTTGCCACCTCTTCGTCGAGTATCCCTACTTCCTGCCACGTGTGCATTTTTCTTCACGACACGTTCTCCTAAGCACTTGGCTTTTCACCTTCTGACCGGTGGAGTCGGTTTCTTCACTATTTAAGTTTCGTTTTCTCCCTCTAAAAATTTTTAGACCTTTCGTTTTCATCTTCCTTGGCGCCGGCGGCCTTTTTTCCGTGAAAACTCTTTCGCCTAGAACTTCATATCAAACGATTCTTCCACCTTTTCCTCTTCAACCCATTGTTGTAAGTGATCTCTTCTTTCATAAAGTTGACTTCTTTAGGATTTTCCCTTTGTCCCTCTTCGTTCTCCGGTAGCCCCTGCTATTTCCGTCACCGGAGGTGCTACTTTTTTCCTGCTTTCCATCTTTTTCTATGTCGTCTATCTCTGCCATTGAAACCGTTTCTTCAAGGCTGAATGGTTTACATCCGGAGGAAAGGGGCTTTCGAATTGAGTCCCTTGATTCTCCCAGACTAACTCCGGCGCTAGTCGAAAAGTACCAGTGCAACGAAGAGGTTCTGGTAGTAACTGTTCATCAGATTATCGCTGGATTACTTCCTCCTCTCTATCGATCTGGTAATCCTTTGTTTCTTAAAATTATCTGCTCTCTTTCTCCACCTCGTGGCGTGATGCAACTTACCTGTAGCGCCATTTATCTTATTAATCAATGGGTTCTTCAGTCTGAAAATAACATTCCTGCCGAATCCACAGCGAGATATTACTACAACGTCGAAAACTTCTTTAAGCATTACGAGCCCTTTCTAACTGTAGACAATGAGGTAGCTCCCTTCGGAGTTAGCTTTCGGATGGTGGCAGGTAGCCGAAACGTTCTTCCCGAGGCTTTAGTTTATTCTTTGGACGAGGACTGGTCTTCGGTTCCTATACTTCTCAGGGGACCTATACTCCGAGGCTGGAAGGACACAGGCCGATTCATTGTTCGGACTGAATTTGAAATGGGTCACGAATTTGAGACTCGACACTTGTTCTCTATTTGTTTTCTTGACAAGGAAAGGAGGTTGCTTCGCTCTTTTTCGGGCGAGGGGAAGGATGTCGCTGTTGAGTCTTCGGGCACCTTAAAGCGTCCTCGGCCTGATGAGGAGACTATGCCACAGGTAACAAATACTTTCTCAATCTTTTCCGAAGTATTCATACTTGCCTCTGTTTGTTTCCTGAGGAAGACGGGTCCTTATCTGCAGGGACAGCCTTTAGGTGCCTTAAAGCGTAGTCGTGATTTGATGAATATTAGCTATGGGGAAATTTCTGAAGTTCCTCGGCCGCTGAAAAAGGCTGCCTTGCACGTAATGCTGAAGGGATTTCATACTAGCCGTCGCCAAGATGCTATGGCTCCTCCGCAGGAGACTCCAGTTATTCACCAGGAAATTTCAACGTCGAAGGTGATTGAGATAGAGGACGAGGAAGTGAATGCTACAAGCCCTCGCACTGTTCCTTCCCTCGTCGCTGGTGGTGCCTCTGCCTCGGCTGCAATCCTAGGGACTTCGAGTGCTGGTGCTGCCTCGGAATTTGTTCCTTCAACTGCTACGTTTATGGATTTTGTCAGTGCCCCTACCGCTGCCATAGGAGTCTGCGCCAATGCTTTTGGAGAACCTTCTGTTCTTCCTTCGGATATGATTGTTACGCCGGCGGATCTCCTTTGCCCCCAAGGGGATGGTTCATACATTGAGGTAGATCCTGCCATGCAGTTTGCCGCCAGCTTTCCACAAAGTTCGGTGTTTCCGCCTGCTCCTAGCTATGCTTGCAGATACAGGCAATCTTATACTGCCGAGAGGTTCAAAGAAGTTCTGTACGAGAATTATTGCCCTGGTGAGTTTACAACCGAGGTTTCGGCTCGTTTTGAGGCTCATGCCTCGGATCCTTTAAGGCAGCCCGTGGACCCGGATTTCTGCAAGAAGCTTGGTGATCTCTTCGGGGGTGATTGTCCTCGAGCCGAGTATGATTGCCGCTATCCTCCCCTGTCCTACGAGGAGAATTTGGCCATGGTCCAGGCGGTAAGTTGCGTTTGTCTGCTGTTCGTGTTGATGCTGCTTGGAATGTTTTTGTTAATCTATTTGTGCTACTTTTTATCAGGGCGACTATCATGCCACCGGCCTTTTAGCGCACAATTTTGATCAAGCTGGTGAGATCGAATATTATGAACGAGAGTTTCATCGGATGCAAAAGGAGCTTGCCCAGGAGAAAGTTCGCAGTGCTGAGGCGAAAAAACAGTCTATATGTAAGTTTCTTGTTTTCTTATTTGATTTTGTCGAGAGCATATGTTTTTGGCAGCCTCGTCTAAGACAGGTTTGCTGCTTGCATTTGAAAAGGCGAGCTGGAGAAGTTAGAGAAAAAACTTCAGGAAGCTCGATTGGCTAATGATCAGCTTCGGAATGATCGTCAGTCATCTCAGCTTGCCTCAAGTAGCGAAAGCTATCTTGATGACCGAGCGACGCTATTGGAGGAGAGGGATAGAGCTTTAGAAGACGTAAGTTACTACAGGCTGAAAAGGCAGGAGGCTGAGAGTAATTACGTAGATGAGAGAAGGAAGGTGGATCAAGGCAAGCGCCTTCTCGAGGAGATGACTAATAGAAATACAATACTGTCCCGACAAAATCACTTTTTCCAAATGGATATGGATCGATTGCAACAAGAGCGAGATGCAGCTCGCTTAGAGAGGTCCATCAGTGCCTCGGGTAAGGTTCTGATTGATAGATTAGAGGGGAGGGTCAGAGGTTTGAAGGTTCAACTTTCTACTCAGCAGAATGTTAATAAGGAGCTAACTGTTACGAATGATGCTTTAAGTAAGAGTTTGAATGAAAAATGCCTAGAGCTAGCTCGAGCAAATAAATCAAACGTTCAGACTGCTGCCCTTGTTGACGAGTACCGAATAGAGATTGCGAAAAGCGGGGTCGTTGCTTCTGAGGATATCCGAAAGAATGCCTATGTGCCTCGCTTTTATAGTCAGCAGCAAGTTACTGAATATGTGGTTGTTAAAGAGAGTAGGGAGCTAACCCGAATTTCGATTTTCTGCTTTACACTGGAGCCCTAGTTAGGCCACTGTTGTTATTCTTATGTTTGTTGCTTTCGCTCTCAGGTATCGAAGCAAATTTGAGGAAGCAAGTTGTCGACGCTGAGGTAGCGAGGAACGAAGCAACGAGTCAGCTGGTGACAGAATCCGAGATGAAGGTTGAAGCTGAGAGGAAGGTTGAGCGATTGACTAAAGAATTATCCGAAGAACGGCAGCACCGCTCTGCAGAGTCGGCTAGGGCTGTTCAAGAGCTTGAGTTGGAACGCAGGCGTCGTGCCGAAGAAGTGACACATCACACTAGACTATTATCCCAGGAGAAGGAACTTCGTCTTAAACATGAAGCATGCATAAGGGATCTGGTGGTCGGTTTTGGCCTCGTGCAGCATGAGTTGAGACATGGTCAGGCCGTAAGAGAACTTCTTTCGCAGTCTGCTATTGCCAATGCCTTTGCTACAAGTAGGGCCTGCCGAAAGCATGGTCGTTTTCTTTTTAGAACCATTGGTGTTGAACCTCCTGCTTATGGTGCCATTGGGGCGCGGGATCCAGACGTTGCATCTCCTATTGACAAGTATCTGCCCCCACGAGAAGTTTATGCATCCTTAGCTAGAGAAGAGCTTCGAAGGAGGGGCCTACTGGAGAATTTTTTGAAGGTAGCCAGTGGTGGTGATGGCGACGATGCTGCTCGAAGTGGTGATAATAGTGTTGCCGAGAGGACCCATGATGGCCAGGGCGAGTCTGCTCATAATTCCGAAGAAGGTCCTCGTGATGGTACCGATTGTTCAAAAGATAGCTCACACCGTTAGCTTTGTACAACTTGTGTCTTTTTTGTGGATGAACTCGCTCCTTTTTTTTGCGTATATGAGCACCTTTTGCTTTTGTACTTCATTTCCTGCATTTTTTTGCACATATATATGTATGAAGAATTTATTTTTGTTAGAATGTTTGTGCCCCTCCTCGGGAATGTTTTTTGTTTTTGAGGAGGTCCCTTGGCTGAGTAGTTTGCTTGTTTTATGTAAGCAAACCAACTGCCTCGGGGTTCCATCTTCCTCTATAGGTAGATGTTAATCCCATTTATTGTCCCCCGGCGCCCGAGGACGTTTTCTCCTCGTGGCCGTTTGGTAGTGAGTACGAATGCATCGTTGGCTTATGTAGCCTTGATTCAAAGTACTCACCGCTATCGGGGTGTCTTGTGGGTAGAGGACCGTGCCATATAACTCGTAGGGCCCTTACGATTTATATGGTCCTCGGCTCTGTGCCTGCCATTCGAGGACTTTTTTATTTGTTTGGCTTTTTATGCCTTTGGCGTTACAGCCTGTTTGACGTTTTATGTCTTTGGCGTTACAGCCTGTTTGACATTTTATGTCTTTGGCGTTACAGCCTGTTTGGCTTTTTATGCCTTTGGCGTTACAGCCTTTGCGATGATGTGTTCAGTATTCTGGAGTTTGACTTCGGTGCGAGCTGCATCAATGAGTGCTATTTTCATTTATTAAGTCTCTTCGTAAGTAGGAGGTTCAACACCGATGGTTCTAAAAAGAAACCGACCATGCTTTCGGCAGGCCCTGCTAGTAACAAAGGCATTGGCAATAGCAGACTGAGAAAGAAGTTCTTCTACAGCCTGACCACGTCTCAGCTCATGACGCACGAGGCCAAAACCAACCACCAGGTCCCTCACACGTGCCTGGTGTTTAAGACGAAGCTCCTTCTCCTCGGATAATAGCTTAGCATAATTTGTCACTTCTTCGGTACGATGTCTGCGTTCCAGCTCAAGCTCTCGAGCAAACCTGGCCGACTCAGCAGAGCGGTGCTGGCGTTCTTCGGATAATTCTTTAGTCAACCGCTTAACTTTTCCCTCGGCTTCTAACTTCAGCTCGGATTCAGTCACCAGCTGACTCGTGGCTTCATTCCTTGCTACCTCGGCGTCGATAACCTGCTTCTTCAAATTAGCTTCGATGCCTGAAAGCGAAAACATCAAGCGTAAGAATAACAACACAGCGGCCTCATTAGGGCTGCGAAGTAAAGCAGAAAAGCGAAGAAAAATTTGGGTTAGCTCCCTACTCTCTTTCACAACCACATATTCAGTAACTTGTTGCTGGCTAGTAAAGCGAGGCACATAGGCATTCTTTCGGATATC
Source organism: Papaver nudicaule (assembly GCA_023529015.1). Lineage (NCBI taxonomy): Eukaryota > Viridiplantae > Streptophyta > Magnoliopsida > Ranunculales > Papaveraceae > Papaver > Papaver nudicaule. The sequence continues at coordinate 6,254 of JAJJMA010337766.1, forward strand.
CTCAGAAGCAGCGACCCCGCTTTTAGCTATTTCTATTCGGTACTCATCAACAAGAGCAGCAGTCTGAACGTTTGATTTATTTGCTCGAGCTAGCTCTCGACATTTCTCATTCAAACTCTTACTTAAAGTATCATTCGTAGTAGTTAGCTCCTTATTAACATTCTGCTGAGTAGAAAGTTGCACCTTCAACCCTCTGACCCTCTCTTCTAATTTATCAATCAAAACCCTACCCGAGGCACTGATTGACCTCTCTAAACGAGCTGCATCTCGCTCTTGTTGCAGTCGAGTCACATTCATTTGGAAAAAGTAATTTTCTAGGGACAGTATCTTATTTCTATTCGTCATTTCCTCGAGAAGGCGCTTGGCTTGATCCACCTTCTTTCTTTCATTCACATAAGTACTCTCGGCCTCCTGCCTTTTCAACCTATAATAATCTACATCTTCCAAAGCTTTATCCCTCTCTTCCAGCAGCGCCGCTCTGTCATTAAGATAGCTTTCGCTACTTGAGGCAAGATGAGATGACTGGTGGTCATTCCGAAGCTGATCATTAGCCAATCGAGCTTCCTGAAGTTTTTTCTCGAGCTTTTCCAACTCGCCTTTGTCAAAAGCAAGTAGCAAACCTGTTTTAGGCGAGACTGCAGAAAACAGATGCTCCCGTAAAAGCAAATGAGAAAATAAGGGACTTACATATAGACTGATTTTTCGCTTCAGCGCTGCGAACCTTCTCCTGGGCAAACTCCTCTTGCATCCGATGAAACTCTCGCGCATAATACTCGTTTTCACAAGCTTGATCAAAGTTGTAAGCTAGAAGGCCAGTGGCATGATAGTCGCCCTAGCAACAAGTGGCAAAAATAAATTAACAAAACACCTCGGCAACATCAACATGAACACCAAACAAACGCAACTCACCGCCTGAACCATGGCTAAATTCTCCTCATAGGACAGGGGAGGATGACGACAATCATACTCGGCTCGAGGACAATCACCTCCAAAGAGATCGCCAAGTTTTTTGCAGAAATCGGGGTCTAAGGGCTGCCCCAAAGGATCTGATGCATGAGCTTCAAAGCGAGTTGAAACCTCGGTAGTAAATTCTCCAGGGCAATAGTTCTCATACAAAACATCTTTAAACCTCTCGGCAGTATAGGATTTATTGTATCTGCAAGCATAGCTATGAGCAGGCGGAAACACCGAACTTTGTGGGAAACTGGAGACAAGCTGTTGGGAAGGATCCATCTCAATGTATGAACCATCCTTTTGAGGACAAAGGAGGTCCACTGGTGTAATAATCTTATCCGAATCGAGAACAGAGGGCTCACCAAAAATATTTGAGGAGCCTGCTATCGCCGAGGCAGAAGCATCAAATATAACCTTCGGAGTAGAAAAAGTCGAAAGAGTAAATTCTGAGGCAGCTTCGGCACTCGAGATTGCAGGGACCACGGCCGAGGCAGAGTCACCACTAGCAACTAAGGACAGGGTAGCCCGAGGACTTGTTACAGTCACTTCTTCGATTACCATCTCAGTCGCGGCTGATACGAGAAGTTCTTTGTCAACACGTGGAGTCTCTTTCGATGACACCTTGATAGCCTGGCGAAGGTTAGTTTGAACCCCTTTCAGAATCGATTGTAAAGTAGCCTTCTTCAGCGGCCGAGAAACTTTGGGATTCTCCCCGTAGCTCAACTTCATCAAACCAGGGCCACGATGTAAGGCACCTAAAGGCTGTCCCTGCAGATAAGGATCCGTCTTCCTTAGGAAACAAACAGAGGCAAGTATGAATACTTCGGGAAAGAACGAAGGAAGAGTATTTGTTACCTGCGGCATAGTTCCCTCATCAGGCCGAGGACGCTTTAGGGTGCCCGAAGGCTCGACAATGACCTCCTTGCCCTTGCCCGAAAATGAACGAGACAACTCTCTATCCTCGTCAGAAAAGCAGATAGAAAACAGGTGTCGGGTATCAAACTCATGGCCTACCTCGAACTCGGTCCGAACGATGAATCGGCCAGAGTCTTTCCAACCTCGGAGTATGGGACCTCGAAGGAGTATAGGCTCCGAAGACCAGTCTTCGTCCAGTGAGTAATCTGGAGCTTCGGGAAGAACGCTTTGAACGCCATTCACCATCCGAAAGCTAACCCCCCAAGGAGCTAACTTATTATCTACAGTCAGAAAGGTCTCGTAGTGCTTAAAGAAGTTCTCAGTGGTGTAGTAGTACTTCGTTGTGGACTCGGCAGGAGAATTATTTTCAGACTGAAGAACCCACCGATTAATAAGATAAATCGCGCTGCAAGTAAGTTGCATCACACCTCGAGGTTGGGGAAGAGAACAAAGAATCTCAAGAAACAAAGGATTATCAGATCGATAGAAAGGAGGAATCAATCCAGCAGTTATTTGATGAATCGTCACTACAAGAACATCTTCACAACACTGATACACTTCGACCAACTCAGGAGTCAATCTGGGAGAATCAAGGGACTCAATTCGAAAGCCCCTTTCCTCAGGATGTAAACCATTCAGCCTTGAAGAAAGGGCTTCGATGACAGACGACATGGAAAAAGACGAAAAACAGGAAAAAAGCAACACCACCGGTGACGGAAATAGCAGAGGCAGCCGGAAAACAAAGAAGGAAGAAGGGAAAATCCTAAAAAAGTCAACTTTATGAAAGAAAAGATCACTTACAACAATGGGTTGAAGAGAAAAGGACGGAAGAATCGTTTGATATGAAGTTATAGGTGAAAGAAGTTTCACGAGAAAAGGCCGCCGGCGCCAAGGAAGATGAAAACGAAAGGTCTAAAAGATTTTTAGAGGGAGAAACGAAACTTAAATAGTGAAGAAACCAACTCCACCGGTCAGAAGGTAAAAGGCCACAAGCCTAGGAGAACGTGCTTTAAAGAAAAATACACACGTGGAAGGCAGTGGGGATACTCGACAAAGAGGTGGCAGGAAAAGGGAATTTCCTCTCCTCGCATCTTCGATACAAGGAAAGGAAAGAGGCAAACTGTAGGGGGTAAAACCCGTCGGACCACGTGTCTCGCATCCAGGGAACATAACCACACCGAGAAGAGCGGCAGCGATGTCTCGGATTGACAAAGGAAGAAAAGCTACGCATGAGCGAAGTAAAAGACTCGGAGGGAAAGGGTTCGGACTACATCGAAGGACCGAAGCCCAGAATTCAGCCTCGGTGCTTAAACCGCCTTACTCGACAGAAACTGACACCACCACGATCGAGTCTTTTGTCTTTATTAGCTGTAAACCACTCAAGCTCGGCCTATATAAGGCGAGCTTGGAAAACGTTGTAAGGGTTGGATTCTCTTTGGGTGGAGCCTAAGTAGCAAGAGAGAGATTAGGTTTGTGATCTCCTCTGGTTCCTTAGGGTTTTATTCATGTAATCTCAGCATTAGAAATACATAGAAAGTCTTCTTATATCTTATCTTTATCGCTTTATTTAGCCCTTAATTACTGTTCATAGCATCCTCGATGCTGTTCTATTTGTCTTCGGACTGCTAAACCACAACTAAATACTGTATGTATGAGTAGATCTGATGGATGTGGTACCTCGAGTACCTATGCAGATTTTCTACTCGTACAGAAAGTGTGGCTATATCCCTTTTATTAGCTTCCATCAAGTTTGCCATATTTTTAATATTGGCGTCTTGTAATCGTACGAGTAAAGACTGTATTGCAACATTGGAAGCTTTCTCCTGATCTTCGCGGTCATCATCTAGTGCGTTCATAAAATCATTAAGCTTGTTTGTTAACTGCTCAACATGCGTAGATAGCCCATTAACTTCTTCAATAATTGTCATCGTAAAAAAAATTGCTAAAATTTGATTGAAACTGAACCAACTCTGATACCAGATATTAGGGTTCTAGATCACCAAGAATTGTTTGAAGAACACAAGTAAACACAAGAAAAGCAGAAGAAAAGGTAAATACTTTGAGTTGGGGATCAGCCACCTTAGAAGAACAATAATAAAACTGTTTTTGATTGAATAATTGATATCCTGCAATGCTAGCTTAGAGACCAGAGTATTTATAACTATTATAACTTTTTAACCAAGACTACTATAATTAAGGCAACACGCAGACTTCTTTAAATAAACTGAAGTAATTAAAGCAACTGACTAAGTAAATAAACTAAGTAACTATTTAGGGTAATCGTAAATAAGGAAAGTAGTAATGTGTAGTGCTGGTGTCGCAACATACCTGCGGTGAAAAAGGGTTGAAGCCGTCTATCTGTTGCAAGACATTGTAACAGTGCTTGAAATCGCAAAAGAGTTGACGCGCTCGTTGATTTTCCGCCAACGTTTTCGCAACCTATCGCTTCTCTGGTCTCCATATTCCGCTTCATACATTTCAAATAATTTTTCCCAGAATTCGGACCTCCGATATGGGTGTTTATCCTTAGTAGGATCATTGTGTAAAAACAAATATATGTTACAAATACATTCATTTTCATTGTCGACATAACAGAAATGACTTCACTTTGGAGTATATTGTTGACTCCCCATGTGAAATTAATCAAATTTTGATGGAAAAAAAATTTGAAGAAGAAACTGAAGGAGTATGAAAGAAACCAATGGGTTTTCGAAGAATATTTCGGATTTTGAGAGAGAAGTGATGGATTTGTGAGTTGAAGTGATGTTTATAGTGGAAGAACCTATATGGCCGTTAGGACTTAGAGGCACAACTAGCACCGAGTGGTGTTAAGGCCGCCAGCAACTTTACTTAGGTCGAGCGGCTTATGATAGGCCTCCAGGCACTTGTTAAGCCGCCCCATTCCTTTTACCATAGTGGCGAAAGTGGTTTGCCACTCCACTTGGATGGGTAAACCAAATTATTATGCAATATCCATAGGAATTGCCCTTACTCATTTGACGTAGTTATCAATTTTTGAATTTCATCCCATCCACTTAGACGCATAAATAGGTTACTACTCTTTTGGCAGTAAAGGAACCGGATAACACACCTTTCATTTAGGTCGTGCAGTGTTATTTACTAAGGCTTGGTCCTTTGAAGGCGATTAATAACTTTGATTAAAACAGGGATCACAAACATGAGCACCATAAATGCTCTAATTCAGCAATTTTTAATTTAAGCACAAGTTCTAAAGATGATCACAAAGTACATGGATCACAAACATGAGCACCAGAAATGCATTCAGCTAAAATTAATTTAAGCAGATGTCATTGTAGTACAGTGGGAAAGTCGCTTGGTGTCAGCGACCTGAGTTCGAAACTCGTCTGCATCAGAGTGGGGAGATTTTTTCTTTATTTTTTTACCTAGCTACCTGGGCTTGTAGGTAGTGGATTTCGGTCCAACTTTAATACAACCTTTCAAATTCAAGTAAAGATGACCACATAGTCGGCAAAGACGCGCTATCCATATGGAATAGCCTAAGCCGTCTACTCCTAAATGCCCGCCAAAAAACGTGAAATACCCGCCAAATCACTCAAGAATCTGAATCGAAGTCAAAGATTAGGGTTTCTACTTACTAGAATATAAATGTCAGTAAAGAGCCAAACCTATCTATATTCCTCCTTCCCTAGATTATTTCATTATTATTTTCTCAAATGGCGATAATTTGCATTTAATCAGACCACCTCCGTCAACCTAATCTTCCCCCCTTCAACTTCCGTCAATGGAGAATCCAAACCCCGCTGTTGAATCAACGGATTACTCGGTTTTCATCGATACCAATCTCCAAACACATCTTGGTCTGGATGTTTCAAACAATGACACCGTATTACAACTCAAAGGTATGTTTACTTCCCTGCTTACAGATTTTTGTTTGAAATTCTCATTATGTTAAGGTTTTGGTTTTTGCTTAAAAATCTCAAATTTTTTAAAAGAGCTTTTTTTTTTTCCTCTCTCTGAAGCATAGTTTGGATTTTGTTTATGTATTCATTCCATTTGCCTTGTATCGTATGTTACTTATTTTTGCAGTAATGATCATGTCCTTGTTGCTTAGATGCTATTGTACTTTACACGTTCTGAGCTTGCACTTACTTATCAAATGACTCAAGTTTTGATAACAACATCATTATGGTTTTTGGATGCAGAAAAAGTAATGTCTGCACATTTCCATTGCTTCCCGAGTCTTGGCAAGATAGATGTCGATGCTATTAAGGTACGTGTAATAATCATGGATGTTTGTGTTGTTGGTTATTGCATAATTGTTTCTAAGCCCTGTAATTTTCGTTGAGAAGGAGTTCTGAATCTTATTAGTTTTCTGATTTTCTTAGATAAAGCGCAAAAAACGTTTTTACCATCTATCAGATTCCATGTGTGTTAAAAGTTTATTTGGCGGAGTTAAAGGAACAAGGTTTCTTTATGTGGATGTTGTCTCCCAAGTGGTATCTAGAGATAACCCACTTCATCTGGAACCTAGTCCGTGCAGCCAACCAAATTTACTGGTGGATGGACCTTCAGCTGAAAACTTGCTGAACAAAGATGACATTGTACTGGAAAAATCGTTACATGAGAAACCACCGAGGGATGCAGAACATGTTAAAAGTGCTGGTTTAGCAGTTAAACAGGTGGAGAGTGCAGTCAGTGAGAAGGGGAAAAAGAAGAAGAAGAAACCAAGTATCGGAGAAGAAGTAAATTCTACAGCAGAATCTGAAGAAACAGGTGTGAAGCGTAAGTTATCAGATGCTTCTCTAGATACAGAAGTTAAGGATGTTGTTAACGCAAGAAAAAAGAAGATGACAAATGAGATTTCTGACGGAAAAAGTGGATTGTCATCTTCAAGAGCAGGAAAAGATGACAGCACGACAGTTGAGGTTCCTGAAACATCGAAGCGTGAAGAAGCTTCAAATGCAGATCATCCTAGTCAAACTAAGAAATCGGGTAAAAGATTGCTTCCAACTGGAAAGTCATCAAAGTTGAAAGAAAAAACTATTGATGCTCCATCTCTGTGCCTTGATAAGGGATCTGACAAGGACTGTGGGTTAAGGGACAACTCTGAGAACACACCGAAGAAACAAGAAGTTGTTATCTCTAAGGAGCTCAACACTTCAATTAACAAAAACAAGAAACAGAAGAACCGTCGACTGAAAAAGGTGAAAGAACCTAAAATCAGGAAGGCAAGAAATGTGCTTGAAGATGCTAAAGCTGGCGGGATTGCTACCGACCCCCAAGAATCTGGTCTAGATGGTAGCAAAAAGGAAGATCCCAAACCTTTTGCTGTGGAGAGTGATGACATTAATTTCAGAGACTACTTTTTGCCTAAAGACCAAACAGTTGTTTAGATGTGCAAGTACTCATCAGGACCTCTCTGTGCAAGTACTCATCAGGACCTCTCTGACCAGTGATAGTCAGATTTGGTAATTGGAGCTTTGTTATAGCTCTAGATTCTGGTCTTCCTTTTGTCTATTTTGGTCTTATTTCCAGAACATAATACTTCTCCTGGTTCAGTAATTTAATGTTAGGGTATGTATGTTATGTTATGGGTTGACGTATTTTGCGTTTTGGTTCGGTTTCATTTATTCCTCAGGTTGGGCATTGCAGTAAGGATTTATTTGGTTATCAATCTATTTTTTGTGATTGATGTCAGGGTTGATGACCTTAATATGTGTAATCAATCAGTTCAATGGGGTTGGAATTCATGAAGATTTTCTTTTTAGACTTCTAACTGCTTTTTAGAAATTGATTAAATTTGTATATATCTGTTTCTTATAATAGAAAATATACATTTACATCTGCTTCTATCGGAACTTTTATTTCATGGAGATTCATTGCAGTATGGACCAGATATAGTTGAAATTGTATATTTCTTTCTCCTTGCGTTGAAAGGACGAGAAGTTTAGCAACCAAGGAATGACATGGTACGAGGTAAACTCTTAAATCAATGGTTTGACTGCTGAATTAGTTCTAAGATGTGAAATCAGTAAGTAAGTAGTTCCCAATGTGTGTTTCCAAGCCCACAAGCCTGATACATAAGAATCATGTGTTTTGCATATCTAATATGTTAAGGTAAAAGAAAATCTAAGTAATTTTATGGTACATCAATAGCTTTTCTTTTGTTGTTCTGCAGCTCCTCGGAATTCTACTTCATTAACCAAGGGGTAAGGAGGTAAGGATAGAGTTGCTAGTTTATTAGCTTCGTTAATGGGAGTTGTGCGAACTACTGTTGCATGAGAGTGTGTTTATGCTAGAGCAACGGTAATAAAATCATTGATCTGGATGCAAAGTCCATATGAATCTATAATTGCGTCAGAGCTTTCTGTTCCAGCTTGGCCTGCAACCCCGTTGAATGATATCTTGCTCGTGTTGCAAGCTCGGTTTTAAGGTATGCCAAGAAAGCGAAACAACATTTCTTATATAAGTTCCTATTGGCATAGTTGTTTATTCTTATCTAATAACGTTTGAGGTTCGTATATCAACTGTGAATAGGTATATTTGGTAAATGTGCTCTAATTATATTTGTTTTGATAAATGCCAAACTATCTGTTGCAGATCAACCTATTAGAGTGCTTGTTGGAACTTCTTTCTCATACTAATTAAGTCTTTTAGAAGCGTGATGTATTGACAGTTCACGCCAGTAAGTACTGGAGATACACCTGTCTATGTTCTTTTTGTGGATAGGCTTCTATATGAAAGAACTCTGTATAAAACTGTTATCGGAATGTTGAGTTGTGCATAGTAATTGATCATTTCACTAAATTTGAAGTATTTTGGTATTTTCATTCCTAATGCCTTGCCCCAGGATGAATACTAAGATGCTGCATACATCCAACTTGTATCATTAATTGTCTATTTGCGTTAATAGGTTAAAGATGAACCTGACTTGAATCGAACACGCAACCTTCTGATCTGGAGTCAGACGCGCTACCATTGCGCCACAGATCCCTGGTTTGTGGGTATATTACTATGCAGCAAACAGTTTACTGTCATGTTGTTCTTTTTTTACAATGAGCTGTATAAAACTGCTAAAATATAGGTTCATCTTAGTTTGGAACATCTTGTATGTTGTGGTGTTGTCCAACTTCTTTTACCTTAACTTTCCGTTGTTGGTTTATTAGGAAACTCCAGATATGGCTGTCCCTCTTCTTGAAATTGCAAGAATTTTTGCATCAAAAGTTCCTGGAAAGATTGAAGCCGATGTGTTACAGCTATTAGCTGGCAAGGCAGAATTAAGACTGCAACTAGATGTGTAGACTGAAACTAGATGTATAAGCTGTAATCGTCTCTGAAGTAACTTGTTCCGCAAAGTGTAATGCTAAAATAGAATCAGATGAAGTACCATTTTCTCACTTTTCAACTTATTCTGAACCATCATTGTTCGTTGTGCTATCTCTAGATTCTTCTAAATGTTGTTTTGGTTTTCTTTGTTTACTACTCGAGACTATTTGTCCTCATCCTGCTCCAACTGGTCTGAGTTAGTACGTCCCTTGGTGCCAGATTATGTCCTCATAAACAAGTCAATTATTATGAAAGTCCATACTGTCAATCTCACCCTGTTTCTCCTTGCTTATGGTGACTAGTCAGTTTGGCCATCACATGTCCTTCGTTCCGTTTTATAACACCTTTGTTCTTAGACTGCATCCACCGCTGTACGCTTGAATCTGTATTTTCTTTGAGACGTGATAAACATCTTCCGTTTCAGATAGAGTAGAGTGGATTATAAGTTGAGCACATGTTTTTGGGTTATGTTTTCTCTTTGCAATTTATGTCTTTTTTATGGCCTACTGCTGGTGGTGCATCATGTTTGCTTGAAGTTCACAAGTTCTTTTTTATTTGCTAATCAACATCAGTTTCAGACTTGCCTTGTTGGAGCTGGACCAGATGGGGAACACAGCTTTAGAAGCTGTAACGATGGTTCTTGATCGTCTACCACCACAGCCAGGTTTGCTCTCTGGAAATAACATCTATAGATCGGGTTTTTGCGTCTAATCCTAAGTCGGTTTTGGCGTTACAGAGTTTTGTACGGGCCGCAGCAAGTATGATTTTTTTATTTGTTTTTAGAAAAAAACTGTTTTACTATAATGTGGTGTTGGTGCACAAAAAGGTTATAATACAGAATGAGCGGAATTGGCCCTGAATAGAACTGGTGCATGCAAGTCAATGATACAAAACCTACTCCAGTTTCTTAAGCAAAGCACCATAGGAACTCACGAAATTTGTTTATTTGTGCATGTCCACCTATAATGATACAAGCTTTGACAGAATAAACGTGTGCCCATAGAGGTCAGTAAAGTATGCAACTTTTCACGACTTAAAACTATGGGCATGAAATTGGTGCATAGAAGTTGCATACATTAGGATAGCCGACAACTTTTTGTTTCAAAAAAAAAAAAAAGTCGTGAAGAGTTGCATACATTAGGATAGCCGACAACTTTTTAGTAGATTGTAAAGCACTTCATCCATATCAACTCTCCATCCATATCAACTGCTCAAGCACCGGTGAACTCAGAGCTCTGATTGTGTTAATCCATCCATATCAATATACATATGGCTCTGTAAGGAAAACGCAAGGCGCATTCTAAACTAAACTAGAGAAGTTATATCAGAGAGGAAGCAGCACTTCAAGCCAAGTTCAGCTTGTGTTAACGAATAACGACCATATGGAGAACCAACTTTTTGCTCGTTTAACTTAGTTTCTCATTAGGACTTTTCATTCATGTACATTTCATGTACATCGTAGTTTTTTTTTTTTACTTGCTGTCTTGGATCTTTTGAATTTGTAGATTTCTTTCTTGAAATGTCTGAAAAATGGCCGGAAGCATAGAAGTTTATTAGGCTAATAGGTGTTCAATAAGATCAATTGGAATTTTAGAATCTTCTTATTCTTGTGTTTTCAATTGGGCCGAAGATCATTAGAATTTAAAAGATCATTAGGCGCGTTCGTTGCTGAGTTTAGCTTCTCTCATGTAAACTTGACACTGGAAATGATCTAATTGCCCGGAAAATATACTCGTATTAGACTAAGACACACTGAATGTCACCTTCTCCTTTAATCCGGTGCCAAACATTGGTAGGTTCGATTCAAATTTAAAAAGTGGATGAGCAGCAACAGAAAAACCAGACCATTGCCAGAGAAATAATGTAAAAATCCCTTCATTACCTTCACTCTGATCACCAAATAGTACAGCAGTAGAACCTAATTTGTTCTTATAAGAGCATTAAATCGACTATCCAGATCCTGCAACCATAGAGGAAGAATCAACATAGTCCCACATCGAGGAATAAGGGCCTGAAACGAGGCCGTATTAAGCTCTCCTTGTCGGTTTAACAGTACCAATTGTCTGTGAGTGAGAGCTCGGTCAGTCTTTGGCTATGGATTAATGTCCGGGTCGTATGTCTCTCGTGAGCATGCGGGCAGTGTGCAGCCAGCTGTCATGGGAGCTCATTCAAAGCGAGTAGGCTGCGATATTCGGTCTACAGGTCTGTAGTCGATGGCTGATCCACTCACTGTGCAATTGGTTTTGCCGTCTTCTAGAGTAGAAGAAGCAGATGATTTTGACCTTCCATCGTCGTTGTTGGCAATATAACCTTTGAACTTAGTCCCACGTCGCCGCATAAGTACTTGAAAGAAGACCATATTAAGCTTTCAAATTTAAATGGAATTCTATTTTTTACAGGAGCAGATTACAAGAATATGATGTACAGGCAAATTTTTCACCCACATCCTTTGGGTATTTTTTCAATTTATGTCAATTAAACCAGGAATCACCCGTTAGTGATAGCATCTCGTGGAACTGTAGTCATTTAAGATTGGTCCAGCAAATATGTAAGCATCACTTTCAGCACCCAGAGCAGTGGTTACAGCACCCCCAATAAGTCCCAATTGAAATGTGGATGAGTCCCCTTCACTAGTCCTTTCACAGATGGCACCACCGCAACTGCATAACCACAAGCATCCAAGAAACGCATTGCAGTTTTGGTCCTGCCACCAGTACTGGCTTTACTGCCTTATTCAAGAACTCTACTGCCACCTCCACTGCTGCTTCCAAACTGAACTATTACTCAATCTGCAAACCCAAAAAATAAACCCATACTGCATTTGGAGTAAAGAAATCTGCCACCAGTACTGGCTTTTCAATCAGTATATATCCGACAACGCTTACAAGAAAAATGAAATTGATCAGCCTCAGAGCGTCCAGGAAATAATACTCATGGGATAAACCCATCAAGAGAAACAAAGATTTCATCACCGGCTAAGCGTTCGAAAAATACGATAATACTCATATGGGATAACTTATTATTTATCCATCTACACTCAATCAAGTTGAAGTAGATTACAGATAATACTGCTAGACAAAACTAGTTGATGCAATATCACAAACACTATGTATGCCTGACCAGAATTTTCAATTAAGCACCCTGAAAGAAGATTCCATCACAAAAAGAATACAAAAAAAAAAAAAAACAAAAAAAAAAAAAAACTGAAAATAAACAAAGTGAACCTAAATGGATTACAACTAGTAATGAATTTATCGAAAACATAAAGGTGTAATCACCTATTTAGATCAAACAAGAAAAACAAGTTTTGGAGCAAAAATTGCTTTATTAAGGTCGATTTGTCTGTTCAATTTGGATACCAAATCAGACAATTTTCACATCAAACGGGCTCAATTGGTATAAAAACGAACCATCACAGAGTTAAATGCAAACAAGTCAGCAGGTTGATTGTAAATTCCAAAACCCCTAAAACTAAATTAAGTTTTCAAATACAGTGAGACGACTGAAGACTAGAATTTGTTCTTCCAGGTTAATTACAAGAGCCTCACGCATTCATATGTTATGAAAATTTCTCGATTTCTACTGACTAGTTTTTCCATCAATATATACCCGACGATGCTTGCAAGAAAAAATAAAATTAATTAGCCTCAGATCGATAAAAGATATAATACTCATATGGGATAAACCCATCAAGAGAAACAAAGATTTCATCATCGGCTAACGGTTCGAAAAATACGATTAAACAACGATGACATCAAAAACCCCATAGATTCTTTCACCAAAAACCCCAGATACAAGATCAAAGAAATCAGAAATCTAGAGAGACAGGGAGAGAACCAATTAAGATTAAGATAGACTAATAATGCTAATTCAATTAAAACCTGAAATTACGATTAGATCATAGCAGTTCAATTGAACCGCTGCGCAGAGGCTTCATGGGTAAGAGAAATTTTGCACCAGCGATTGACCACTGACCTAGCTATTTATTGAGATAAAAAAAATTGGAGATTTTCACCCAATTTTTGCCGCGTGATTTCCCGCCAAGCACTGTTTTACCGCGCAACTTTCCCGCCCAGCTTTTGTTACCCAAATATACGTGGTGAGAACACATTTCTATCGTCCGATGCAATGTTAATCCGCATGAGTTCATGTGTTTTCTTTACTAGCCGTCGGATTAGAGACAGAGCTATCTATTGGTCCATTAGCCATCATGTGGATCCTGCTTGCTTCTTTTTGGGTGGATTAGTTGGTAATTGTAATTGGTCAGATCTATAGCCTATATGGTTTTCTATTGGCTAAATAAACATCATACAGATTCGTACTAAATCATACACATCTTCTTAGTGAATTAGGTGAAAAGCTCCCTGGGTGATCCAAAATTTGCACAGGTCATGGTTATAATTTGCAAGTTTAGTGTGTTTATTAGTAACAAATTTTTGTTAATTTCATAACTATTCATTATGAATTGTCATTTTTTTTTTGTATTCTCTTGTCGTTAATTTTGAAAATGAGCAACTTTTGAATTCGTGAACCTAGTTGATTAGGTTACTTGAACGATATCACAAATCAATAGTCAAGCAACAACCCGAGTATAGTTCTTTGTTCAAGAACCGAATCCTGACAAGAACGAGTTCTTGTAGATCTTGATAGAGATGGATTCACTCAAGGCTTTGAATCAACAAACTTGCAATACTTTAATTATATAGATCAGAGACAATATAATGCGGAAGGTAAAAGTAATGCAACAGTCAAGACACCAGAAGTTTTGTTAACGAGGAAACCGCAACCAGCAGAAAACCTCTGGTACCTAGTCCAGATTCAAACACACACAATATTAAGCAAATACAGACGCTAGCCTACTATCAAACTTCAGACTAGAATGTATCGAGATTGAATTAACCTCCAAGCAACTCAGCTACCGTTGTGCCCCTACGTCTCTTGACTCCCGCAGAAGCCTACGCACTTGATTCCCCTAGCTGACGTCCTTTACAGGCCTAAGAGTTGCTTCACAGTCCTTCGTGAAGACTAGCACTACCCTGCCTCTAACAGGAAGCCTAGTTGTACTCGATTTTTCTTGAATACGATAGGTGATTCCTTTAGACTTAAAGTCAAGATTAATGGAAATCAATTTACTGTTTAGGGCTTATTGATCTAGCCTAAATATTTTTACCTCGTAACGCGTGTGTCGAAATTGATATTAAACCTAGTTTGTGAATTGCGTTATGGAGCTTCTAGGACTTATAATACCGAGTGCAGCAAGACGAAGCTTTTATCAAATTTTTGGTCTTTATTGATTGAATTGACCGCAACAAAACAACCTTCGAGATGGCGACCAACTTTTATGCAAGGATACACAGATGTGTAGAGGATTGGTTTGTATCTTGCAGGAGGCCATCTATTTATACAAGTCGAGTGCATGTGCGATGCACGTCGGCAAACACTGAGTTATTTACAGTATTTACTATTAAGAAACTGATCATGATCCCATATATGTGATTTTTATATTGCTATTTGGATGGAAACATTATTTTTGTTCCAATACAAAACAGGAAAAAAAAAATACAAAAATGAGTAACATTTTTCATTTCAATGCAATCACACAAACAATATGAACATGTGATACTGTGGTTTTCAACTTTTCATATGCATTCTTAATGGCTAAAGAGAGATGCTTCGTCTTTAAGGGCGCAGTGTGGCCATGATAGTCAAGATGGGTAACTGCTTCATGTTGAAGGAGTCAAAGTACTTTGTAAATTCACAGAATGGAGCAGAATCTGCAAAAAGCTATGTACCATTATTCCTTTGTCAATTCCTGGAGAATTTCTTAGTCTTTGGTTAGAGGCAATTTGTGACAATTTGGTTGATATGAAATTACGCAGTGCAGTGTTCTAGGGGAGGAGGAAGATAAATTAGTTTTATTTACCTCAGACCCGCTCAAGAGTTCGGACTGGTAAACCATCTTCTGGACGTCACTGTCCAGAAATACAAAATAGCAAAACCTGTAATATCCTCCACTTCGAAGCAGAGAAGGAACTGCGTTGCAAACATGATGTGCACACCTTAACAAACACATGGGAATAATTATCAGGAAACAAAGATAGTCAATGTATATTGGATAGCACCGGCTCTGTTCAACAAGATAGCACCGGCTCTTTTCAATCAATATTTTGCTAGGGGTGGATCTGCACGTGAAGGCATTAGCTGCCTGCATACATGTAGGGTACATCATAGAAAAAATCAGATAGAATGGGTGGTTTAAAGAGGTGAAATTGGTACACCTACATGAACTGGAATGCTGAAATCATTGTAAGAATTATAAGACAGGGAATCCCTATGATGTCTATATCATTGGAAATAACAAAGTCGTTCATATGAATATCAATTTCGCAATTTCTTTCTTTCCATGCCTGAAGAGAACGTCAATTACCCTATGGTTTAACCAATCCATACTTACAGACAGGTATACCTTGAGGCATTCAAGGATACATTGGCCAGAAAAGGGCAAGTATATCAGCAATGAATCGAATTACAATCAAAGAAGCAATACCATGACTCTCAAACAGCCATAACCAAGAGGTTCTAAATGTTAAATGGTGTGGTCATTTGTTAGAGGTTCTTAATGTTAAATGGTGCAGTCATTTGTTTTGTATACGCAGGAATCAGTGCATCCTTACCCATTTTTTCTTTTCTATTTTGTGATGGTAGCTTTCAAGTATGCAATGATGCAGCAATAGCAGACTACTAAGTTATACTTGCAAACAAATGAACAATACAATGTTTAAGATACGAAACAACTTTTTGCTCTATATTTTCAAATTTATATTCATAGATTGACACATTTTTGGCTTTAGGGCACAATACCTGAGGCTCATATCAGCAGTGAGTAGTAGAACATTAGAAGACACAGTATCTCTATGCATTATTCTTCTTTGGCGTCCTATGTACAAATAATGTAGACCTTAAGCCGTTCCAACCGCAACTTTATACCTTGATTTCCGACTCCTTAACAGTGAATTGTCGTCTACAAATTATTGTGGTCAGCACAAAATCATCAAAATGATGCACAAACTTTATATAAAAAAAAACAAACTGAATAAAGTGAAAATGATTTAAATACCATGAAGAACAGAAGTGACAAAACCGTGAAGCGAGAATTTTCAAAGATAAAATTATTTTGACTATCAATAAAATTACCTAACAATGGAGATATATTTAGATGATAAACATGACCGATGATACCAATCTCTTGTAGGAATTTTGTCTTCTTTCTCCAATTGTCGATCTCTTAACAACTAAATCAAATTGTTCATCTAAAATTTTATCCGAACCAAACTTTGTGCAACCATCAGAAAAAAAAATTAATGAGTCACTAAAATTGCAATGGGATCTTACTCGCCTTCACGGATGAACACCTAAATTTTTTGCAGGCACTTTTAAATGTCGAAATATCACAAACTAGTAATAAATCTCAAATAATAAACCCTAGATTCCAATGGTAACTATTAAATTTAAAACGAATGTACATCTGTGAGTGATGTTTACTGTAACAGATTCCACAATTATGAAATAAATGCCAAAACATGTTTGCCTTAATTCCCAATAATTGAAATAACAATCGATAATTAGGATTTCGGAGTCACATACCTTATCGAAGAAGATGAAAATACAGTTAATATGTCATCAATTAGAATAACTCTGAAACAACCATCTTCATCGCCAACATTATCTTTTTTGGGGGGAAATCAACATTACCATCTTCGATTGGGAAAATCAATTGAGTCGAATCATTATCTTCATCATTTGATTTGTTGAAATCGACCTGAAACTTCATATCTAGGGTTTTCCCATTAAAATGCAATGAAGGTTTTCTCATACCGAGAGAGAGATAAGAGTTGGGACTTGGGAGAAAAACAAAAATGAGAAGAGAAAATGTAAGTAACCAAAAGGGAGGAGGTAGTGGGATTTGAACGTGAGACCTTCATATAGCCCTTTTACTTATTTATCCCTAGTAACTTCTTTTTATTGCGAAATCGTTAGTGAAAATTAAAATCCGCCAAGGGGTAAGTTAGTCATTTCCTGTCAGAAGATTGAAAGTTGTGACAATTTTTTGTTCGAGATTCTTTAAAATCCGACGGCTGGGTTTTAATTTTAAAGAATCCAACGACTACGAACACCTAAAATTTGAATAGTGTTGCTTGCATTAAAAAGGGAGAGATTGATGGTCAAGGGAGGCTTTGCTCAAAAGTTAAGCAACCTTGAGTAGGGCTCAAGCAAGTTTCCAAACTTAGAAAAGTCCATGGGATTGCTTTGAGATCCAACTCAATCTTCTTCTAACCTGTTGGTGAAAACCTAAAGACCGTGAGAAGACTCGTTTTGATCAAATCGAATGATGGCAATGTCTTGACAAGTAAACCATGATGAAGGGTCCATGTAAATATACATGAACGTGAATGTAGTTGATGGAAATACCAAACAACCTTCTTTTTTTTTGGGGGGGTAAATCCCAAATTGTATTAAAAAATCATAGAGTTACATGATAAGATTACAGAAAAGTAGTTTCAAGAAAAGAGACATTGTGTCCCAAAAATTTGACAACTACGGAAAACGATAATAAGGAACATTAGGAAACTCAATGGCAAGTAAAAAATCAGGTCTACCAACATATGAGTTGCTTAAACCCTCTTGTAAATCACACCCTCTCTTTGTCATAGTATCAGCTGCAAAATCTGCCTCCCTACAAGTAAGCACAAAAATGATCCGTTCGTAAAAAGCTCGTACTGCTCTCCATCTACTCATATAAACCCAAGGTATACATTCTCCTCTAAAGGAAAAAATTGCACTAAGCGAGTCAGACCTTATAAGGACTTTCGTGACTTCCCATTTTAATCCAGCAATAAGCCCATACACTTCCACCTGATAGTTTGTTTTGATGCCCAAGCCCATAGTCAAAACACCCAAAACAGCTGAATTATGATCCCGTGTGTTTTTGCCTGAAAAACACTGTACTGTCTCTGGGTACTTTTGTAGTGCTCAAAATCGAACAAGACAAGCTTAAACCAAGTCAATGGTCGTTCAAGTCTTGCTTCGGTCACAGAGAGGTTAGAGGTTGATCTAGGGAGGGAAACAATGAAAGAAATTTGAGATCAAGTTGAGGATGAGTGTTTTTGGGTGTGAAAGTTAAATACCTTCGTCGTAGGTGTGACTGGAAATCTCAAGGCTAGAAGCGTGTTGAACACTCAGATATGTTTTTCTCTTTCGGAAACTTGCTTGAGCCCAACTAAGAGGAGGATACTGAAGTCCAACTAAGAGATAAAGGAGTCAGAGTTTAACCCGTGTGAAAATCCCAGAGAATATTCACCTTGGATGCACTAGTGGAAATCAACTCTTAAACGACCCTGAATAGGGGTGGCGTACAAGCTAATAACGACCCCTAGCCAGCGTCGACAGAAGCGTCGCGAATAAAGCGTGTTAAAATTGAACGACCCATCGGCTAGGGTCACTGAACAACGACCCCCATCAAGCGTCCTTACCCAAGGAACGACAACAACGATTAATGAGGGTCGTTTCCTTGGGTTTTCAAATATAAAAAAAATAGAATCAGATTCAGCCAGAAATCAGATTCAGCTTGGAATCAAATTCAGATTTGGCTGAAACAAATCTGATTCCACATATCTGATTCAACCAGGACTCATATTCAGATTTGGCTGAAACAAATCTGAGTTAGCTGAATTAAATCTGATTCACCCTAAAATTCAAATCAGACACCATAGCAAAATTCAAAGCTGATTTCAGTTAACATTTATAGATCAAAAACATCAAATCTTGATTCACACAACTGTTTATATAGATCCAAATGATTTGTTGCTTACAAGAGTGCAATAACATTCACAAAAGTGATTCAGACATAGACGATTGAAAAATAACCCGCAAAATGAAACAAAATATGTCGAAGACTTTCACACTGACTGCAGTTGGTATTCTTCTTGCCTGAATTCTATCATCACTGAGTTACTGACCAACCCACAACAACAGATGTTTAAGCGAGTCAGTAACGAAAAATGACCCAAATCTGATATCACTGACACAATATGAAAATGAGCCAACACAAATAACTTAACTGAAATTTTATTTATAAACCTGAACAATGTTACCCATGCTAAGTTGTTAAATATGGTGTTCACTTTATGTTAAAAAATCAGAAGTTAAGCGACAATATAACGAGAACTGCAAACATACCTCGACAAAACATTGTTCGGCAGCTTCTACAATCCACATTTAGCTACTTTCCTGACAACCAAAAGAGGTGATCAAATCAATATTCAAATGTTTATGTACACTATGAAGACAAATAAACCTAATAAAATGGTACTTGATTAAAATTTATTACCTGTGCAGTTCCATCCCAATACTCGTTATCTCCCATAGTTTCTGAAATTAACGGTGCTTCACTCGCGCTTGCACTAAATACAAAAGGATCTTCAAAAGCATTCATATTGTGGTGAGATCTTATGGGAGAATCCAATACCAGATTCCAATGCTTCGTTGTGACATCGCTGCAGTAAAAAACTTGTCTAGCTTGTGAAGCATGGATAAATGGCTCGTCGACTTCTTTTGAGCTTCTCTGGAACTTTTCGAAGTTGACAAACCTACACTTAGTTTCTGGATCCACTTTAAATCCATTTGTTCTGTCTTCGACTCGCACCCAATCACAGTTAAAAAGAACTTCAGTGAAATCTCCATAGTCCAGTTCAATAATTTCTGCAGAATGCCGTAATAGGTAGTATCGTCATCCACCAGGTTAGTATCTCTGGGACTTGCTCTGAAACTTGTGCAAGAATCCATGCACACTCCACTGTTTTGTGTAATCAAGTGTTTTTCGGCTTCAGCTGTATAGAACAGATAACCATTAACCCAATAGGCATTATAAGAAGTTGTCATGAAATCAGGACCAATTGCCAGCCTGCGGAATTCTGTCATGGGAGTTCCTTCAAGTTGTTTCTGTAGCCATGTAATGTACTCCACATGCTTGATCCTTCCCGTACGAGGTTGGTTAAAAGCGCTAAGATAGGTTTCATATTTCCTGTCATATAACAAAAACAGTGGTAAGCGACACAGTTATATTTGAGTTTGAATCAAAATGATTTAAAGAGAAATCAGCTTTATATTGCTTAGCTTCCCATTCAGTATTTTCCTCCGCATGTCTCAAAACCCATTTACGCACTTGTTCATATTGTACGGTGGTTAGCTGATATTGTTTTCCTTGAGAATTCTGCGGGTGTGGTCCTTCATAAGCATCACTTGGTATTGATATCTTTCCACGACACTTATAAGACTTCTGTCTTCCCTCAGGAATGAACTCCATGCAATGTCGCCATCCTTCGTCAACCTCATACTGTTTTGCAATCGACCCTTCTATATAATTGGTGTTGCGACCAAGAACCTTGTAGGTTCTCATCATCCTGCATTAATAATTTGAAAACAAATTAGATATGTCAATTGTCAATTAACAAATAAGTGCAGTGGCATATAAAGTAAAAGGACACTGATTATTAACTAAAGCAATGTACTTCTCAAAAGGGTACATCCACCTGAACTGAACAGGCCCTAAACGAAGAGCCTCTTCTGCCAAGTGTATGACCACATGAGTCATACTAACAAAAAAAGCAGGTGGAAAGTACATTTCAAACACACATATAGATTCCACAACACGTTCATGCATTAGACGAAGCCCTGCGCGATCAACAACTTTAGAACAAAGGACTTTAAAAAACAAGGATAACTGTTTAATTGCCTCGCGCAAAGGCTTGTGGTTTTTGAAACAATGCATGAGAAAAATATGCATCAAACCCTGCATAATGATGTGATAATCGTGAGACTTCAGACTTCTCAATTGCAACTCTTTCATGTCAACTTTCTTGCTCCAGTTCCCACTGTAACCTATGGGTACTTTAAGTGTGCTAAGAGTTTTACAGATAACTTCCCTTTCTTTCTTAGACAAACAATAAGGTGCAGGGGGGGCAGTGACTTTGCCATCAGTATTCTTCAACCATAAGCTTGGTTTTAACTTCAGCAGTTTTAAATCCTTGCGCGCCTCAACCCCGTCCTTGGACTTATCTTTATTGTTCATAAAAGTTCCCAACAAATTCTCACAGAAGTTCTTTTCTGCATGCATCACATCCACATTGTGTCGAACTTGCATAAACTATATGGAGTTCAAGTTAGTAAACATTAATAGACAACAAAGACATATTGAAGCAAAATACAGTATTGTAGGTCAGAATGAATTTACCTTCCAGTAAGGGAGTCGGAATAAAATCGATCTCTTAGACCACGGAAATTCAACCTTGGCATGCTTTACTAACTTCCCAAATTCTTTATCTGCGTTTTCTGTCTTAGCGAACAAGTCGACGCCACTCAATCGTCTTGGTGCAACCCTGAAATCCACTTGACCGTTGAACTGGGATTTTAGCCGTCTATAAGGGTGATTCTTATCTCTTAAAAACCTCATGTGTCTCATATAAGCATACTTTCCACCATGTTTTAGCCTTAAAGCATCTGTATCTTCTCCACACATTGGACAACCAAATCTCCCGGAAGTTCGCAGACCAGCTACATGGGCATATACCGGGAAGTTGTGTATGCACCACAATAACATTGCTTTCATCGTAAAGTGAGCCTTTGTATGTGAATCATATGTTACCTGAGATGTTATGAGACAGAGTTAACTACACAACCCTTTTGAAATCCAAATGTGATAAAAGTTCAGACAAAGTTATGAGAGTTTAAAAGGCGTTACCTTTCCGTTTGACCACAACTCGCTTAACTCATCGATCAAGGGCTCCAAATAAACATCTATGTTGTGGTTGGGACCAAGAGGGCCAAGAATCAATAGTGCCAGCATCGTAAAATCCTTCGACATGCATAATGATGGTGGAAGGTTGTATGGAACAAGCATGACGGGCCAAGTACTGTGGTAACTCATCATTCTGAAAGGGTTAAAACCATCAGTAGCTAATCCAAGACGCACGTTTTGCTTTTCATCAGAAAACTCAGGCCACTGCGTATTGATCGACTTCCACTGTGAAGAATCCACCGGATGACGCATATGTGTAGCACTTTCTACCACCTTAGCATGCCATATCATCAGCTCAGCTATCCATGGTACATTGTACATGCGCTGCAACCTTTGCATAACTGGAAAGTATCTTAGTCTCTTCACTGGTACCTTTCTAGTAGTTGGTTTACTTCCTTCTGGCGGCTTTTTCCATCTACTTTGCTTACACTTAGGACACTCATCTAAATTCTTATTCGTCTTCCAAAATAGGATGCAGGCATGGATAATTTGTACCGGCAACTGAAATGGCTTAATCATATCATTGGCTTTACTACATCGATCTGGTAACGTGTTACCCTCCGGTAAAATAGTCTTCAAATAGCCCAATAACTCAGTCATAAACACATCAGAACACTGATACCTTGCTTTCATGCTCAGCAACTCAACAGTTGTAGATAATTTTGTATGCTCACTACTACAACCTGGATATAAAGGTTGTAGAGCATCCTCCAACCTCTTACTGTAATTGACACCCGCTCCACGTTGAACATTATCACCAGAGGAAGCTCCAAGAGCGACAACATCACCTCCTGGCTGGGCATCAGAACCATTAAGGCCTTCAACATCATCAGGAATAACTGCAGGGCCTAGTGTCCCATTGAACAAGTCGTGTATCCTCGAAGAAGAACCAACAGCTACGTTACAAACAAAACTATTACTACCAGGTAAGGTTGGAGCTTCAACATTGGTATTAGTCCCACGAGGTAGCTCTCCATGATGTATCCAAGTTTGGTATGTCACATCGAACCCAAAGTCAAAAATATCCCCATGTATATCATCTAGCGATTTTGGTAAACTATTATAGTTCTTACATTTCATACAAGGACAGTGAAATGTCACCAAGACTCGTAGGGGTAAATTGGATGAAAGATTCAACACCTTCAAGCCATTGAGGTGAACCCTTACGTGCCCTCAACCATTCTTTACCTGGAGGATTAACACGGCGAAGCATCTACATACAAAAATCATATATAAGTTACTGAAATTTGATTGCAATTATAAATTAATTCACCTCACATGTATGAACATAGATAAGTAACTAAAGAGTAATTGTTCAGATGAACATAGGATAGTGAGTTGGTGCATTCTCTCTCGTATATGAAAGTACATTTCTTTAAGAAGCAACCGACTCGCACGAACGAGAGAGAATGCACCAACTTGTCATCAACTATGTTTCATCAACCAGCACATAAGTCCTAAAGCATATTTGAAACAACTCTATAAAACTCACAACTGAAACAACTCTATCCCTAACTTAGAAACAAAGTACCCTACACATCTCTAACAACCAGTACCTTATTTTTCTTTACTGCCACAGCAGAAGGCAAAATTTTGATCAACAATAAACTGAAAAATGAGGGGTACCGAAATACTACCAACTTTTCGTTTTGGCTCGTGAGTCTTATGGTTTAAGTCTGGACGATCTCAAAAATCAATATCCAAACTTATAACTGGAGTTGTTAGACCTCGACAAAGAATACTTTGGAGTCAACTCGACAGTTATGCAATAACGTACTACTTGGTGCTTTAATTATAAATCAGAGTTATAATGCGGAAAGTAAAAGCACACAAGACACCAGAGATTTTTTTAACGAGGAAACTGCCTTGCAGAAAAACCTCGGGACCTCGTCCAGTTTGAACACCGCCCAGTACAACCTGACTACAAACACTAGCCTACTATAAGACTTCGGTCTGGGATGTAGCAGAGACCAACTCAAGCCCTCCAAGCGAATTGGCTACTGTCGCCTTCCTTACGTCTCTAGATCCCCCACAAATCGTCACGCACTTGATTCCCCCAGCTGACGTCCTTTACAGGCCTAGGAGTTGCTTTGACCGCTGTCAAAGGCTTGTGTTAGCAATACTGGCTTTTCAACCAAACTGTTGACGTATGGTGTAACTGTCCTCTATCAGTTTACCACACATAAGATGAATTCCTTCGGATTGTTAAATCCAGGTCATACGGAAATCTACTTCTTGAATCGAGGCTGACACGCAAACCAAGTAAGCAATGCCCAATTCGAATCTACCTCAGTTATACACGAAGAACCACTTAAGGAACTTGTATAACTGGAGCTAACTAGGTTTTACAACACCGAGTGCAGCCGTGCGTTGCTACCTTTCCAACCTTTACGTAACTTAACTAGTTCTTGAATAGCCGTATAGCAGAAGAGACGGACTTTAGAATAAACAAGAACTAAGATAGGTTACTGAGGTTACAGGTTAATCTGATCAACCACAAAGGGATCAATCTACGTGTGCTTCCCAACTCTCAAGAGAAGTCTTTATAGTCGTAGGGAGTTCCCAGAGGAGCTGCAACCTATAGAGGATAACTATACCACAACAAGCATTCACCGAAGTGAAAAGAGTTTACGCTACCTTCCCTAAGGACCTTCACGTATGCTTGATGCTTGCGGTATTTGTCCGTAGACATCTCTATTTATAGCACTCAATAAGATAGGTTGCTTTGGAATAAAGCAATCAATTACTTGTCCCACAAGTTAGGGAAACCCTAAACTTGATAACCAAGTAATAGAGATTAATCTCAATTGGAATTCTTTTTAGAATTATCTGCCAAGTGTTTTGTTAGCTCAAAAACACTTCAAGATAGAAATCTAATAGACCAGAGATAATCTTATCTTATTGACTCATTGAGGATCGTTAGATGGAACACAAAGAATTTATGTTTTACACAAGTCCATTTAAGAGATAAAGGAGTTTTGGAATTTGACTCAGAGTGAAATTATAGGAGAATATTCACTAAATCCGACACCAGGAAGAATGACCGACATTCAGGTTCGCGTACTGGTTCGCGAAATGTTCAGCCATTCGAACTCAGAAGAATTCCGAGTTTCTGGTTTGCGAACCGGTTCGGGAACCGTCCGCCTGTCAGATTTCGTCAAATCTGGATTCCGCTGGAAGTGCTGGGCTGAGCCAGAACTTAGACATGAGAACGTCCTCAGCTGTGATCCATGGACTCTTTGCTCAAGAGTACTCCTTTAGATTCATCCAT
Organism: Papaver nudicaule; assembly: GCA_023529015.1. Taxonomy (NCBI): domain Eukaryota; kingdom Viridiplantae; phylum Streptophyta; class Magnoliopsida; order Ranunculales; family Papaveraceae; genus Papaver; species Papaver nudicaule. Next base: position 31,555 of record JAJJMA010337766.1, read on the forward strand.
ATCCAACTAACAGTTTGCAAGCAAACCATTGTAATGGACACATGGCACCGAATCTGTCTCATACATTCTTGTACTCACAGTAATTTGTGGGATCAAATACTGGTCATTACACAAGGGTACGTTACACAAGAATACGATCTCAATCGCTATTATCACTACTAAAGTAGTCGACTATTTCGAAAGAATAGAGAAAGTAGAATAGAAGAATATCCATAAAGTCATAACTCCTACTAACCTTTTATCGATGAAGAATAATTGATGTCTTCTTTGTCTTCACAGTCTTCGTCTTCAAGGTCTCTACTACTTTGTCTATATCCCAATTCCGAAATCTAAACTCTAGTAGGCTAAATCAAGAATTGAGTTTTGACACCTAAAACTGACAACTAGCTTGACATACCAACGCTAGTGGGTTTGACCGGACAATGCCCTAACAATAACAACAAAATAAAAAGTGACACTAACGTAAGTTGAAGATCATAGCAGTAATAACCTAATTTCTAAACAAAATTTTCAAGAACTTATTTGTAAAATAAAACAAATAATAGAAACCCTAATTTGTAAATTGAAATCTCATAATCAATGAATCAACCCTAACCGAAATTGAAATCATTCAAACAATTCATTGAAACTAGCAAACCCTAATTGAATTAAGAGCTTATACCCTGATAATAAAACAAACCCCCAAATTTGTTTTCTGGAAGTAGGGTTTCCATCGTCTGAGAGATGAGAACGAAAGACAAAGATCCTAAGAATCATGAGCTAGTGATAATAATGATGTGAGTGAGAAAGACGAGAGAGAAAGACGAGAGGAAGAAGAGAAAAGATTTTTCTGGAGCTCTGAGACGAGAGAGAAAGACGTACGAGAGGAAAGGAAGAAGAGATAAGATTTAGACTGAATTGCTGAGATATCGATGTTTCCCACTCAGATTGGCTTAGTCATAGAATGGGCTGAATAGGGTTCAATGTATTTCCGAGTCAGTTTAGCTTAGTTACAGAATGGCTGAATTGCCTTAGGGTGTTGTTGAGTCAGTTTGGCTTAGTCAGTAGTACTTTCAGCACAAACCCGAGTCAGTTTTTGAAACAGACTCAGCACAAACTGAAATAGCTGAATTACCTTAGTGCCTTAGTCATATACAACTTGCAAGCTTTGTATTTTCAAGTTTGATGAGTTTCTTCTCAGTATTGAAATGATAGAAAAAAAATTCATACACAGTTAACAAAGTTATAAACAAAAGTAAATTTTCATTAGATAAAAGCAGGGCTCCAAACCTACTGAAGCTACATAATAGAAGTTGCAAGATACCTCTTACATGTTTAGACTGTCTTCTTCCTTACAAAAACCAAAAAGAAAAGAAGAAGAGACAATAACCATACAAACTTGCAAGTTCCATAACTAAGAGTTACATATACCCGTATACCAACCTTATACCCCAAAAAGTTCTTCAAAGTTTAACCCCAAAAAGTTTTTTACAGTTTAACCCCCCAAAAGTTCTTCACAGTTTAAAAACATGCACAAAAATCCCAACCTTATGTACAAACCCAAAAAGTTGACAGATTAATCCCCAAAAAGTTACTCATAACCTGCACAACCATATACCAAAAAGTTCTCCATGTCTCACGTATCCCAAAAAGTTCACTATAACCTGACTAGAACTAGACACCGGTGATTGTCCATTTGCAAACCGAGTGTTTTGGCCACATAATACTCTCACCTACATAAACATCTGCGAAAGTTTTGTCATCATCACAAAGAGGCTCAGTATCGCAAAATTTCGTCGATGACGACCAATTGCCATTCAGGATTTGGTAATGTCTCGGTTGCGTGTAGATGACCAAAAGCAACTGACTTCATTCTCATATTCCTTAAAACTAGTGGCTCATTGGGCTGAACAGAACCAGCTACATGCATTCCCTACAGACAACAAAAAGCTTGTGATTCATGTGATTTTAGCTAGCTTGTGATTCATGTGATTCTATATATGGTTTTAATTCAGGTTTCTTAACTGAAAACATTAATAACTATTTCTTACCTGAGAACTAGCAATGTTAGTGCTAGGATTGCAATTCATACCAGCCTTCAACTGCCCAACAGTTTCTTCAAGGTCACGGACACGACCATCCAAAGCTCTAGTCTTCAACTTCTCTTGACGTAACTGCTCCAAAGGAACTGTAGAAACAATCAATTCAGTCTTGGTAATCCCCCCTCCAACGCCTCGAACACATCCCTTCTCATCAGGCCCAAACACCTATGAACAAGTCAGCAAAATCAGCTAGTTAAAAAACAACCAAGAAATAAATGATTTTAGCAAACCAAAATCAGTTTATGCACCCACAAACCTTAGCTACTGCATCTCTATCCAAATCTGTCTCTTCTCTATACTCATCAGTTTCATATAAAGCTCTCACCATTCCCTGCAATGTACAACAAAAATTACATGTTAGTAGAAAACAAATTAAAGAACTACTAGTGCATCAATCAAGTTTTGTTAATAATAGAAAAGACTGAAGTACTCACAACATATTTTCTGCTTGTTACTTCATAAGAATCAGGGCCAAACAACCCAAGCTGATCTTCAGGAATTTCTTGGTACACATGGGTGGCCAAGTACACTACAGACCTTGTTACAGTACCAGTTGGACTTTGTTGTTCCATTACATCCCGACGACGTGCGATACCATCCCTTCCAGTACTGTGTAAAGCTTTGAGTTGCTTCCTTGAGGCTTTTCCTATCTGCCTTAGTTTGTTATCCTTGTCAGTATTAAGCATATCCACAAACGCTTCCCAATGTTCTTTTGTCACACAACCAGGACGATTACTCTTTCTTTCAGCAACAACAACATATTTGTCAGCAAGTCTTCTTAGCTTTGTCTTTCTATTCTTCCAAGACCTATTTGCCATCTTCAAAAACTTACCCTTGATGAATTCAGGTACCCTGTAAGCATTCTTAATCCTCTTTCAAACTTCTTCCTTAAACTCCTCAGGTACCAGCCTCAAATCCTCAAAAGCAGGTGAGATAGTGCTCCTGACTATCTTTCCAACTTTAGTAGCATACTGTTTAGAACCATCTTTTATAGGTAGTCCATTTGCATTGAATTCAATTGGAAGACGGTGATCATCTAAAAAATAAAACAGGTAAGTATTAGAACAACACTTAGAATAAACTTAGAACTACAAAATCAATTCAATTTAATGACAATCACAAACACTATCTGATAATATTATGAGTCGCCTACAAAAGTTCAACATATATGATTAAAGGCATATTACCTTCTTCTTCTTCTTCTTCTCCAGCTTGGGATCCATGATTAAAAGCCTCTTGCAACTGGCTGACATCTTCTGCCTCAACTACAAACTCATTATGTTCACTGGCTTCACTACCTAGTTCATTAGCTCTACTTGGTGAATGCTCACCATCTGACGAAGATAGGTTTTCAGCTTGAATCGATGGATATGAACGAAGCAAGGGACTTGGCCAGTTAGGTCCCCTTCCTGAGAGAGAATTACCATTACTTCCTGACCTGATACTTGTTGAACTGGTACCTGTTGAATTGGTACCTACTGACCTAGAACTTGTCCTAGTACTCCCAGACCGCAATCGGGTGGTACTTCCAGGAGTCCTTGTCATACTTACCTAAAAAGTAATCAAATTGTAAGTTATCCTATCACCACCATTATCAAATTATAAACAAATGTACAAGCATAGCATATTCACACAAAACATACAACTGAATTTAAACTACCTAAGCACATTTGTTACCATTATACCTAAAATACAAACACACACAACTCACATTTATTACCATTATACCTAAATTACAAACACATACAACTCATGTACATTTGTTATTATACATATTCAGATCCTCATGAACTTACATGTCAATTTAACTGAAATCTAAATTGCATATCAATGAATTTATTTAACAGAAATGCAACTGTATACCCTATTACAAACCAAATATCAATTTCAATACTCTATACTCACATACTTGACTCAAAATACAAACCAAATATCAATTTCATTACTCACATACTTGACTCATAATACAAACAAAATAAAAACAATTCATAAAATTAGAAATGTAAAAAACAAGCTAGATATACCTGATGAAGATCCAACTTCAGAAATGCAACTGTACCCTAATCAACAACCAAACAAGAAGTAAATTAGAAAAATGAACACCCAACAAAATTAGACAAAAATTAAAATCTGAAAACACAAAAGTGAAATAAATTAAACCCTAACTGTACCTGATGAAGAACAACCTTGATTCAGCAAAATCAACCTACAAACAACCAAAATCAGATGATTAGTAACCTATTAACAAAACCCTATGAACAAAAACCTAAGAATTGAAAACATAAAACTGAAACCAAACAAAACCCTAATTGTACCTGATGAAGAACAACCTTGATGCAACAAAATCAACCTACAAACAACCAAAATCAGATGATTAGTAACCTATTAATAAAACCCTATGAACAAAAACCTAAGAATTGAAAACACAAAACTGAAACCAAACAAAAACCCTAACTATACCTGATGAAGAACACCCTCGATTCATCAAAATCAACCTACAAACAAACAAAATCAGATAGTTAGTAACCTATTAACATAACCCTATTAACAAAACCCTAAGAAATGGAACCACAAATCAAAGCCGTAAACAAAAACCAAAACCCTAGATGTGCATGTTTACCTGATATAGAACGGCAACGGGATTTAGAGATGTTTAGAGAGAAGAGAATGATTTACAGAGAGGGATAGGCCAGTAAGAGAGATTCAGATCTCAGGTCTCTCTCACAGCAAAGTAGAAGCGATAAGATTTAGGGGAGAAAGAGCAGCAGTTAGTGGGAGGAGAGGGGGTGGGTTTATATAGCAGGTTCTGAAACATTTGAGGGGTTTCCCGCTAGCCAAAAAAAAAATCTCGTCATTAGCTCTACAGCCTTACATTGGGGTCGCAGAGTGGGTAGTTACCTAAAGGGTTAATACGTCATTTCAAGTTTCATGGGTTCAACCATTAGCTGGGGTCGTTGAATTTTTGATTAAATTATTAATTTTTTTCCAAGGCAACGACCCCCATTTGGGGTTCTAGGTGGTGCAACCATTATTTGGGGTCGTTCCTAAGGGTCGAAAAAGGGGCAATTTCCAATAGTGACGGTTCTTTTCAAGGTGTTACAAGCATTGAAACCTGTCTTTACACCTTTATTTCCCGGTTTTCCTCTTTATCACAAGTACTGTGATAGGAGTTTAGGTATGGGGTATGACTAGCTCTTTGATTCACAGGATAAAAGGTACCAGAATCCCTTTTTCCTTTTTCCTTTTTCAACCCATACTTGTATCGTTTTTTTGAAAGAACTTCTTCTCTCAGGTTGTTTTTCCAACACCTTACTATGAGGTTTTACAGGATGACCTTTACCTGTTTTTCTTTCATAGTCACATTCTTTAAATATGGATGAATGTGTTTTAGGAGAATTTCTATCACCTTTTTGTGAAGAATTACTCCTTCCTGGCTTTAACTTCTTAGAAGTATCAGACATAGATTTTGTCTGATTTCTTCTTTTTCAGGTTGGAAATCTTGATCTTAAAGTGTCGATTATCAACACTTTGGCTAAATTTCTTGAAAAGATCTGAATCCAATTTGTTATCTGTTTCTAACAATTGTACTCAAAAGAGTGTCGAAGAAAGTTTTCTACTTAGTTCTTCATTTTCTTGTTCAAGAATTCAACATCTTTCTTCAAGTAACTTGGTAAACAGGTACTCATTGTTCTTCAGAAAGATAGAATTCATTACTGAATTCTTATTATCAGGACTTGGTGGAGGACTTTCCTGATGTACATCAAAGAGAGTCATGTTTTGAACATTCTCTTTTATGGGAGTTTGCTTTTGCACAACATCAAAAGCTTTGACCTTTCCACAATAGTATTTATTTGGACATTCGGGAGACATGTGACCGTATCCAAGACATTTGTAGCATTGTGTTTCATTGTTGTCATCCAAATCTTTGCTCTTGGTGCGAGGCGGATTATTGTATCTCTTTCTGCCTATTAAGACTCTTCTCACATTTTGAATGAATAATGCAAGATCATCATCCGTACATGTCTCATGAAATGAGTCTGTTTTCATGGCTTTCAGACTAACTGTATTTCTTGATCAGATTTTCTTTCATGATCAAATATTTTGAGTTTAGCAACAAGGTCACTTCTTGTTATATCTAAGCCATGAACTTCTTGGATGGCATGTTTCTTTGATTGGTACCTTGAGGGTAATGACCTCAGAATTTTACACACAATCCCTTTCCGAAATAGCTTTACCTAAAGTGTGACAGGCATTCACTATCTCTGACAATTTGTGGTGAAATTCCTCAAAGGTAACATCCTCAAGCATTCGAAGGTTCTCTCAGTCAGACATGAGGTTTTGAAGTCTAGCTTTTTTTTCTGCTGAATTCCCTTCAAATACGATCCTTAATCTAATCCAAGCCTCTTGCGAGGTTGCACATGTGGCCGCGTGATGGAAAAGATCAGGTGTTACTGCATGGATGATACCGTTATGCCCATCATAGTTTTGCTTAGCGGCGAGAGTTTCCACGTCATCGTAATCCGCTATGTTTTTGGGGACAGATACCTCACTATCTAGAATAGTTGGTGGTGTATATCCCTTTTCGACATAAACCCAAGTTTTGAAATCCCGGGCTTGCAAAAATGATCTCATTGCAGTCTTCCACCATAGGTAGTTTGTGCCATCAAACTTTGGTGGTACGTTACAAGCTCTTATGCTTTGTTCCATAACTCACAAGCCGCGATAAACACAGATAGTTACGTTTTTTATGTGTTCACCGGCTCTGATACCAATTGAAAAAGTAGGGGTACCGAAATACTACCAACTTTTCGTTTGGGCTCGTGAGTCTTATGGTCAGATCTGGACGATCTCAAAAATCAATATCCAAATTTGTATAACCTGAGTTTGGATCTCAAGGGATCAGTCCGACACAAGACAAAGTCTTGGTAAATCCAATGAATGGATTGGGGACAACGATCAGGTTATTAATAACGTACTTCTAGTGTTTGCTTTAATTATATAATCAGAGAATATAATGCGGAAAGTAAAGCACACAAGACATCATAGATTTTTTTAACGAGGAAACTACAACCTGTAGAAAAACTCGGGACCTCGTACATATTGAACACCGCACAGTACAAACTGTCTACAAACACTAGCCTACTATAAGACTTCGGTCTGGGATGTAGCAAAGACCAACTCAAGCCCTCCAAGTGAATTGGCTACTGTCGCACTTCTTACGTCTCTAGATCCCCCACAGATCGTCACACACTTGATTCCCCCAGCTGGCGTCCTTTACAGGCCTAGGAGTTGCTTTAACCGCTGTTAAAGGATTGTGTCAATAATTACGGCTTTGCAACCTCAATTATCAACTGTATGTTTGTCCTTTATCAGTTTGACATACACAAAGTGACTTCCTTCGGATTTCTCCAGGTCATACGGAAATCTACTTACAAGCGGGGGCTGACAAGTAAACCAAGTAAACTCTGCCCAACTTGTCTCTACCTTTGTTGTAAACGAAGAATCACCTAAGAAACTTATACAATTGGATCTAACTAGGTCTTACAATACCGAGTGCAGCCGTGCGTTGCTTCCTTTCAACCCTGTGTGTAACGTATCAGTTCTTGAATGACATATATCAGAAGAGAAGGACCGTAGAATAGACAAGAACGTGATCAGGTTACCAAGGTTACAGGTTACTCCGATTTCAATCACTAAGGTCTCAATCTCCTACCTGTGTTTCCCAACTCTCAAGAGAAGTCTTTATAGTCATTAGGTAATTCCCACAGAGGAACTACTACCTAATAGAGGATGACTATACCAAACAAGCTTTCACCTAAGTGAAAAGGGTTTACGATCAATTCCACAGAGAAACTTCACGTATGCTTGATGCTTGAGATTTTTCGTCTTGAAACCCTCTATTTATAACACTCAATAAGATAGGTTGCTTAGGAATAAAGCAACTAGTTACTTGTCCCACAAGTTTAGGAAACTCTAACTTGCAAACCAAGTAAATAGAGATTTATCTCAATTGGAATTCATTATACATTTATTTGCCAAGTGTTTTGTTAGCTCAAAAACACTTCAAGATAGAAATCCAACAGACCAGAGATAATCTTTATCTTATTGACTCATTGAGATTCTTTAGATGGACCACAAAAGATATTTCGTGATAACCAAGTCCAACTAAGAGATAAAGGAGTCAGAGTTTAACCTGTGTGAAAATCCCAAAGAATATTCACCTTGGACGGTTCGCAAACCGTCCTTCTGAATTCCGACCTGATACATCGAATATGTGGTTCACGTACATGTACGTGTACAAATTGATGCATTAGAACTCAGGAAAAAATCCCAAGTCACTGTTCACGAACCGGTTCATGGACCGCCTTAGTTCAAAATTAGGATTTAACTGGATCCGCTGGAAGTTCTGGGTTGGGCCAGTACTTTGACGTGTTAGACGCCCTCAACTATAATCCACTGGACTCTTGCTCAAGAGTACTCCTTTAGATTCACCCATATCCAATAAGTGATTTGCAAGCAAACCATTGCTATGGACAAATGGTATCAAATCTATCTCATGCATTCTTGTAACCTTAGTATTCGTGGGAACAAATACCAACATAACACATGGTCATGTAAATAAGAATACGATCTCAATCGCTATTAGTATATCTACTAAAGTAGCCAACTATTTCGAAAGATATAATAAGTAGAGTAGAAGAATTTCCATACTAGTCATAACTCCTACTAACCTTTTGTTGATGAAGAATAATTGATGTATTCTTTGTCTTCACAGTCTTCGTCTTCAAGGTCTCTACTACTTTGTCTATATCCCAATTACGAAATCTAAACTCTAGTAGGCTAAATCAAGATTGAGTTTTGACACGTAAAACTGACAACCAGCTTGACATACCAACGCTAGTGGGTTTGACCGGACAATGCCCTAACAATTTAGACATAAAATACTTGCATGTCCCCAAGAAAGAATTTATTTCCAGTTTTTAATTAAAACTGGGGGATTTTGGAATTTATTAAATTTAATTCTTTCTATTCCAAAATCGAAAGTATTTTTCTCATACTTTAGATAAATTAATATATTATAATTTTCTGAGAAGGGGTTGTGAGAGAATTTATAACCCTTGTGCTTTGCTCTTGTTAACTGTGAATAGTTTTTTACAACATGACGATTTTTAGCAAAGCTTTTATATTTGTTATCCTGATTGACAAAATGTATTATATTTTTCCTTGGGTGGGACATGATTTCACAGGTAATTCCTTCTCGTGAGTTTCATCAATGTGCAGAACACACAGTTGATCATGAATATTATTCACGAGTTCCTCATCAAGAAAGGTGTTGAAAGTATCTTGATCTTGACTTTTTGCATGAAAAGATGCTTTAGTCTCTTTAATAAGTTGATCAATATCTACTTCAACAAACACGTTTTCCTCCATGACCTTGTTTAGGTGATTTAGAGATTCTTCTTCTTTCCTAAGATATGTCTCTAGGTCATGAGAGATATTATCAATTTGTTTTTCAAGACTGATGAAATTTTCCAACAATTTCAAATCTCTCGGAGGTACGTCTAGGAGTTCTCTTGCTGACATGATGAGTTTTGAGACAGAGTCATCCGAGTCATCATCTTCAGCTTCTGCTGATACGTTACAAGCTTTTATGCTTTGTTCCATAACTCACAAGTCGCGATAAACACAGACAGTTACACCTTTAATGTGTTTATCGCCTCTGATACCAATTGAAAAAGCATGGGTACCGAAATACTACCAACTTTTCGTTTGGGCTCGTGAGTATTATGGAAAGATATGGACGATCTCAAAAAGTAATATCCAAATCTGATAACCGGAGTTAGGTCACAAGTGATCAGTCCAACGCAAGAAAAGTCTTGGTAAATCCCCTGGATGGAGAATGGAACAACTCAACGGTTATGAATAACGTACTTCTTGTGTGTGTGTTTTTTAATTATATAATCACAGAATATAATGCGGAAAGTAAAGTACACAAGACACCAGAGATTTTTTTAACGAGGAAACTGCGACCTGTAGAAAAACCTCGGTACCTCGTCCAGATTGAACACCGCACAATACTAACTGTCTACAAACACTATCCTACTATAAGATTTCGGTCTGGGATGTAGCAGAGACCAACTCCAGCCCTCCAAGCGAATTGGCTATTGTCGCACTCCTTACGTCTCTAGATTCCCCACAGATCGTCACACACTTGATTCCCCTAGCTGACGTCCTTTACAGGCCTAGGAGTTGCTTTAACCGTTGTTAAAGGCTTATGTCAACAATACCGGCTTTGCAACCTTAATTACCGACAGTATGTTTCGAACTGTCCTCTTCATTTTAACATACGTAAAGTGACTTCCTTCGGATTTCTCCAGGTCATACGAAAATGTACTTACAAGCGGGGGATGACAAGTAAACCGACTAAACTATGCCCAACTTGTCTCTACCTCAGTTGTAAAAAGAATCACTTAAGAAACTTATACAACTGGAGCTAACTAGGTCTTACAACACCGAGTGCAGCCGTATGTTGCTTTCTTCAACCTTGTATGTAACGTATCAGTTCTTGAATAGCCTTATTGCATAAGAGAATGACTATGGAATAAACAAGAACGTGATCAGATTACCAAGGTTACAGGTTAATCTGATAACAACCATGGAGGTACGTTATCGCCTACATGTGCTTCCCAACTCTGAAGAGAAGTCTTTATAGTCGTTAGGTAAATCAAATCATCTGAAGAAGCAGTTACTAGAAGATGGAATGCTTGAACCTCACCAGAGATAAAAATGTAGTGGCAAAAGCTCCAAAAAATCCAGAAAGTATATGCAATCAAAATGAAAAAAAAAAAACATACCTTTATGAACCAGAAGATGAAATAAAGAAATGGGTACTCAAGGATTTTAGGACAAAATCATGAATCAGGGTTAAAAAACTTAAATAGGGAAAAAAAAACTGGCGCTTTGGGAAAGAAGGTCAAAAGTGGCGGTAATTTCGGAAATGTACAAGACGTGTGTCATGGAAACGTCACTTCAGGAAAGTAGTAGGGCATGTGTCAACCAAGCTGCGAAGAGAAGTTTCCTTCCCCAATATCTTCGATCCCTGAGAAAGGAAAGAGGCAAACTGTGGGGGCATAAAACCATCGAACCACGTGTCGACATATCGAATAGGAAGCATGATAAGCAAAGAGTGAGTGCGAAGTATAGAATAAATAGGGGACTCACCACTAGAAGTATCCCTCGATGGGTAGGAACCATCGAAGGAGCATCATATATATGGCGAAGACTCGAGTGGAATCGAAGAAACAGCTGCACTAGACAGAAAGGATCAAAGAGTGGAATCATCAACCTTGATCTCGATATCACTTCGATATAAAACGACTTACTCGATAACTTCTGACACCCACGATTGTGTATTTTATCATATTAAATGTATTTCACTTTGTATCTCGTACTATATAAGGCGAGCTCGGTCTCACTTGTAAGGGTTGGAATTTTTTAGTAAGTCTTGAGGGCTTAGAGAGAGACTAGGTTAGTATTCTTCATGTAATCTCCTCTGGTCATTAAGCACAGTTTCATTGTAGAATTAGCCACAGAGAAAGCTTTACATTCAATACATGTTCATTAATCTTTACTTTCCATTATTAGTATGATTATTAGCGTCGAGTTATACATAATTAAACTGTTCGATTAGTAATATTTCACTGGATTAAACAATATTTCTTATTTACTTAGTACTCGATCTATTGGTTGTTAGGTGTAAGATCTCTATGCAGATTTTGTACCGACACAAAAGGTTTCAACCTCGACAATTGGATGAAGCTCCAAGAGACAACTGACAGAAACAGAACCGTGGAGCGAAAAAAGAACTCTTTTGGAGATGATGAAGAGTCGTCTCGCTAATGAGAAATTTCTCTCTTCCTGGGAGGAGAATCCAAAAGTGTTCTTTTTCCATGGCTCTGTTTTTAATTACCATTGCGGACACCACCTATATGAATCAATTGCAAAGGGAGATGTGTCAGATGAAAGCTGCCAAGCTAAAAAAGATGACGCAAGAAGAAGAAGCAGGTTGACAAGGAGATGGAGTTGAGGATGATGAAATTACAGCCCTGGATGATTAATCAATTGGTGGCTATATATATATATATATTTATTTTTAAATAAGAGATTATTATTTATGAATCAGAATCAGAATCAGAGTTTTTTTTTTTTAAGTTACATGTGTTTAGTTTAGTTTAGTTTTTTTTTTAATGCATTCAGATGTAGTCCGTTTAATTTCAATGAAGAAAAAGTTTTGTTTTAATTAAGAAAATTTGCGTTTAATTCAAAAAGTAATGTTTCACAACAATAAAAACGAAACAAAACAAACAAAAGGGAAACAAATAAACAAAGGAATTTAGGCCTCCCCATGATTTGTCCAAGCATGAACACAAAACTCATCTCTTAACCTAACATGCAATGATGCATCTTGAATTGATTCAGTCATGTACTCATATTGCCTTGCAGGTAAGCCGCGGTGTGGTTGAATCCGAGGCCTCAAATCATCGTTCAGATAATTAGTCCAACTCTTATCACAGTGGGTTTCCTCAATTACCATGTAATACAAAATTATGCACGTGATCATGGTATTATGCATTTTGCGAGGCTCAAAACCACGAAAAGGCCCGCAAACGATGGCGAACTTCCTCTTCAGAATTCCAAAAGCTCTTTCCACATCCTTCCTAAAAGCCATTTGTAACTTGTTGAAATGCCTCATTGCAAGACCCCCAGCCCCCTGGGTGGATGCTTGTATGCTTGAACTAAGGTTGACCATCTTGGATAGATTTCATCAGCAAGATAGTACCCATGGGTGTAATTGTTGCCGCTGAGGGTGAAATTGACTCATTTTAGGTCTTCAAAGAGAGGCGACTTGTGCAAAACATTTATATCATCTTGTGAACCTGGCAGACCAAAAAAAACATGCCATATCCAACAATCATAGGTAGCAGCAACTTCCAAAATAACTGTTGGTTTAGGGTAATGACCCTTATACTGACCTGCCCAAAAAGTTGGGCATCCTGCCAAACCTAGTGCATGCAGTCCAGACTGCCTAGCATTCCTGGGAAGCCCCTATCATCGTTTCTTCTAATATTCATAAAGTATCTTCAGTTGTAGGTTTTCGTAAAAACCTCAGACCAAAATTGTGGAGGGTAAAACCCCTCGGGACACGTGTCAGAGATCCAAGAAGCAAGATCACGCCAAAGGAAGAAGTAGCGAAGCTTTGGGACCAAACCAAAGAAAGATAAGTCCGAGCACACCAAGTGAAGAATCAGAAGAAAGGGATTCGGACCCTGCCTCGAAGGACCGAAGCCACCGAGCCATCTTCGGAGTACCACCGAAGGAACCGCCTTATTCAACAAGGACTGACACCACCACGATTAAGTCCATTGTCTTATTAGTTGTAAACCACCCAAGCTCGGCCTATATAAGGCGAGTTTGGAAAACATTGTAAAGGTTGGATTTTTGGTGTAACCTAAGTGGCAAGAGAGGGATTAGGTATGTATCTTCTCTAGCTCCTTAGGATCATATCCATGTAGCAGTCAAAAGAAATTATTCTTTGATTAACGAGTCTTATACATGTCTTCGATATTGTTCTTGAGGTCTTCGTACCTTGAATCATGTTCAAGTAACTGTGTGTGTGAGTATGAGATCTGAGGGCTATAGAACATGATGCACCTATGCAGATTTTATACCCATACAGTTTGGCGCTAGAACTAAGGACTGATTAAAACAATTTAGGGTTTGCCTGTGATTTTTCGGGTTTTCAAATTTTTCATAAATTTTCTCATTTTTTAAAGATCTTCAAAGCTTGTTCTTTAAAAACGCTCCAATACCTTAAACGTCTAAAGATCCTTAAAGGCTTTAGCATGTTCAAGGGTTTTATGAGCAAATCATCAAATGGTCAGGTCAACGTCTAAGGGTTTCAAACCTTGGCATGATGAAATCCATTTCAAGCATGGTAATTGATTTTCATAATATATGCCTTAAAATTAGGATCGGCTATAAGAAAACGATTATGAAAAAATCTTTAGACCTATTTTTAGGGTTTTCAAGGTCTCTGGTACATTTGGAAATAAAATTTTACGAAGGAATCGTTGGAAAAGATGGTTTTGGCTAAAAGACAAAAAATATAGTTAGGGATATATCTAAAAAGAACGAATACGACCTACGCTAAAAACTCGCACGATAAAAACCGCTGCAACGTACAGACCTACATGACAGACATAGTACACTGCAGTAGCCGCCTTGGACCTCACGGGTTTTTTGTCTTCTGACAGGTCACAACCAGAATGGCTTCGAAATCTGATCAGGCTCCGAAGCAACGAGTGGGATCTTCGAGGCAAGGGACCGGCTCCTCGAGGCATCATTACACCAGATTCTCGACAAGTAAGGGGTTATCACCCGAGGTGGCGACAAGCACAGTCCAACACAGAGAACAAGTAAACGAAGACGAAGTGCATATAAAGGACTTAGGCCAGAGGGAAAAGGATTCCCAGAGGATAACGAACTACCTCGACATCAAGTACAAGAAGAAAATGGAGAAAACGACGAAGATGAAGATGAAGTGGCTGTCCCTGACAACGACATGCCTTTACACCAACCAACCGAAGAAGATACGACGAGAGCTGCACAGTTCAGAAAGTTAATCTTGAAAAACAAAAAGATAAAAAAGGTAAAAAAGCAACTAGCCGAAGCAAATAAAAAGGTGGCAGAAAAGTCAGCATCAAACTACAAAGGATGCAGCGAAGGACACTCTCGTCCAAACAACGTATCTCAATCGAAGGAACACTCTGCATCCAAAACATACATCAAGACCAAGGGCGCCAACAAAGGCCATGGGATCACAGTATCGAGCAAAAGGACCGAACCAGGAATATATCCGAAGGAAAGCATACATATATTCAACGAAGATAACCAAACGAAGAAGGACGCCGAAGCTAGGGCTCTACAACAAGTAATGTTGGACCAGATCAAGACACTCCGAGCCGAACTCTTCGCCAATAGGATCCAATCAAGCGACAATATTAAACTCACGCAAGCAATGAATAATGTCAATCGCTCACCCCTAAGCCCAGAAATCCTCTCCAAGGCGATTCCTATAAAATACACTATACCCACCTTCACATCAATCTTCGATGGCTCAGGAGACCCGACCTTGCATATTAAAATGTATCTCCGAGTCTTTTTGGCTTACGCTGATAGAGACGAAGTGCTCTGTAAATATTTCCCCTCTAGCTTGAAAGGAGAAGCCCTCGCTTGGTATGACAACCTCACAGCCAACTCGATCTCGTCCTTCGAGGAGCTGTCCAAAGTCTTTATTCTACACTTCATATACAACAACTCCTCCAAGCCAGGGGTGGATAAATTATTCAGCATCCGGGTACGACCAGGAGAGTCTACCAAGAGTCTGACAAACAGATGGATTGAACAGTGCGTAGAGGTGGGGAACGAAGGACAAAGTACGAGCATTCCTCAATGCTCTTGATAAAAACCATCATTTATATGATAGGTTCTTCTCCAAGAACCTCGAGACGCTACAAGATCTCCGAAAATACCAGAAGGAGCGAATTACCTTGGAAGAGATCAAAGAACAAGCAACCCTGGGGAAAGAAACCATCTTAAAACAGGTCCGCTCAATAAACAATTTATCACTCGAAGAGCGAAGTCAAACAATGAGTAATCAATCTGGGGATCCGTCGAAGCGAGAAAGACAAGATGATATTGGTCGCTATGGGAACGAAGGCAAATTCGGAGACGGCAAATACCACGACAATAGAAAATACAATGATAACCGAGGAAGCAACTCTCGAGGAGAATTCGAAGGAAGCAACAACCAGCAAGGACAAGGAAACAGAAAGTTTGGGACAACTAAGCCAGGATTCCCTACCTTTCACGATAGAAAACTCCCAAAGCTTTGCGTGCCCATCGAGGATGCTCTTCGGACTATTGAGCAGTCCGAATTTGCCAGTGAAATAAGATATCCCAGAAGCAGGGGTAATCAACCAAAGCACACAAAGAATTCAAGAGACTACTGTCAGTTCCACAAATTTTACGGACATACAACAGAAGATTGCGTTACGGCACAAAACCAAATTTATTTCTTTATAGCCAGGGAAAAATTCAAACACCTCCTGGAGCTACCGAAGCCACCTCCAAATCAGCCACAGCCGAAGGAAGAGCCAAAGCATGAAGCTTATGTGATAACAATCGATAGAGACATTCCAAGATTCGGCGCTTGTAATTCCATCGTTCACACAAAGGGCCTCGAGGGGATCCAAACAGACCGAATCCATAAGAGGGATTTCGAGGGAAAGGAAATACTTAGCGTAGTCACGAAGAATCATCTAGAAGAATGGCAAAAGCAACCCGTATTCTTTTCTGCAGCGGACATCCCCAACGAGGGAAGATCACACAACGACCCTTTGGTCATCACCCTCCAAATGGGAAAAATAGCGATGCCAAGAATACTCGTGGACCCCGGGAGTTCCGTCGATATACTCTTTGGACAAACATATGATAAAATGATAGGAAAGAAAGCTGCTTTGGTGCCTTCATCGTATAACATATTCGGATTTAATGGAAAACCATCGACACCTCGGGGGGAGCTAATGTTAACAATTCATGTCGGCAAAAAAAAACAACCAACATTATTTTGTGTAGTTGACACAGACTCTCCCTATAACGCTACCGTGGGAAGGCCATGGTTGCATGGCATCATGGGAGTAGCCTCAACCTTGCATCAAAAAATCAGGTTTCCAACTCCACGGGGGATCGCGGAAATACCAGGCGACCCCTCCGAAGCTCTTACCTGCAATGAAATAGACATTCAGGCCAAAGAAGGTAGCAAGGAATGCTCGGGGCAAACTAAGCAACCAAGAATTGAAGATGAAAGTATAGAGAAATTCATAGCTGAAATAGAAGCAGGAATGGCAGGACCAGCAGACAGCGAACAAGGCACCAGGCCAGACAACAGCAAAAAGGACCAACGTCCCGACAATAGAGAACAATTCCTCGTAGCAGCAGACTGCCTCCAGATTCCGAATGAACAATCGAGCGAACCTAGCGAAGGCAGGAATATTCAACAAGAACCTTTCTGGGCAGGGCCATTCGTCATAGAAAAGCAACTTGGGAATGACACATACAGCTTGATCAATCTCGAGGGCCAGAAGTTAAAAAACCCAGTGGAGGGGAAGCACATGAAACACCTCGCATAGAAAGCAACTCTTCATGTAAGCAACACTCGTGGAAAGATTGAATAAATGAAAATCGCACCCTTTGATGCAACTTCTTCCAAAATCAAACTCCAGATCCTGTCAGGGCGGGTAAAAAATCCCCCCTGGCTAGGCATAATCGCAAAGGCTTTAACGCCACAAATAAACTGGCCATGACGCCATATCTCCCCTAGTGCCTCGTCGCAAAATAAAAAGGCTTTAACGCCCAGGCAAAAAACGCCAAAAAATAAAAAGACCTCGAACAGCAGGCACATAGCTGATGACCATATAAATCGTAAGGGCCCTACGAGTTATATGGCACAGTCCTCTACCCACAAGACACCCCGTTAGCGGTGGGTGCCTTGAATCAAGGCTATATAAGCTGATGATACATTCGCGCCCACCACCAAACGACCACGAGGACCTCACTTTCTGAGGCATCGAGGGGACGATAGATGGGATTAACATCTACCTATAGAGGAAGATGGAACCCTGAGGCAGCTAATTAGCTTGCATTTACGAAAAATGGCAAATGAGTTATGCAGCCAAGGGACCTCCTCCAAAAAAAATAAAAAAAATAAAAAACAACCTTGAGGAGGGCGTAAAAAGAAAAACAAACAAACGAATCCTTTGTATATATGATCAGTACAGAACAAGGAAAGCGACAACAAAAAATATGTGTATAAACAAATGATTCGGAAGAACACAACCAAAAGAGGCAGAACAATACTGCTATTAAGCATTTGAAAAACCTTCGTCAGGCACAAAGGGAGGCATCATAAAAAATCTCCATTTCCTCCATAAGATCTTTGTCAACTCGGATATCACATCCGTACGTCCGAAATCCAGAGTGGTCTGACCTCGAAGGGGTAATTTCCAAAGCAGTCGCAGTTTTCTCCTCACTTTCCTCTTTGCTGTATTCCTCAGCAGACTCTTGAAATAGATAGTGACTCTCCTTATCAAAGATAGTACATGGGGCTCGGCCAGTACACCCCTCAGTTTCTTCCTCAATTTCTTCCTCACTTTCCTCTTCGATGTATTCCAAAGCAGACTCTTGAAATAAATAATGACTCTCCTTATCAAAGACAGTACCTAGGGCTCGGCCAGCACATCCCTTAGTGGAACCCTCATGACTTCGGGAAACATTATCCACCATACTGATAGTTTTCACCCCAACACCATCCGCGAGATCATTTTTTGAACCCTCGGTACCATCTCTAGGACACTCCTTGGGACCATGCTCGGATCCACAACCTGGACCATCATGGACACCCTTGGCATCACCGCCAGGACTCCCCGAATTTCCGCCCTTGGAACCATCATCATCATCGTCGTCATCGTCACCAGGACCATTCAAAAACTTTTCTAGCAAGCCTCTCTTACGAAGCTCATCCCTAGCTAAGGCTACATATACCTCCTGAGGGAGTAAATACTTATCACCAGGAAGTATGGCACCCGAGTCGCGCGCACCAATAGGGCCATAAGTAGGAGGCTCAATACCAATGGTCCTAAAAAGAGAACGACCATGCTGTCGGCAGGCCATACTAGTAGCAAAGGCAGTAGTTAGAGCATATCGGGAAAGAATTTCTTCGACAGCCTGACCATGTCTTAGCTGATGATGCAGGAGGGCAAAACCAGTCACCATGTTCCTTACACTCGCCTGACATTTAAGACAAAATTCTTGTTCTCCGGACAGTTGTTCGGCGCACTTCGTCACCTCTTCCGAGTGACGCTTGCGTTCAAGCTCAAGTTCTTGAGAAAATCTGTTTATATCGGCAGAGCGACGCTGACGTTCTTCGGATAGTTCTCGGGTCAGTTGTTTAACCTTGTTTTCAGCCTCCAACTTCCGTTCGGACTCATTCACCAGCTGATTGGAAGCATCGTCCCTTGCCGCCACGGCATCAGCAACCTGCTTCTGCAAATTGGCTTCAATACCTATAAAAAATAAAAACGAAAAACATCATAATGATAGGACGATCAAACTCACTCAGGGATACGACAGAAGCAGAGCAAGATAAAAGCTGGGTTAGCTCCCTACTTTCTTTAAAAATCATATATGCCGAAACCTCATGTTGATTAGAGAAGCGAGGCATGAAGGCATTCTTCCTAACATCTTCGGAAGTAATTGCCCCACTTTTAGCTAGTTCTATTCGATACTCATCAATAAGACGAGCAAAATAGTCTTTCGACTTCTTAGCTGCAGCAAGTTCCAGACATATATCACTGCAACTCCTTTCCAGAGCACCATTTTTTTGTAACCAAATCATTGTTGACATTCTTCAGCGCTGCCATCTGAACCTTAAAATTTTTTACATTCTCCTCTAACCTTTACATCATAACCCTCCCAGAAGTACTGATTGACCTTTCCAAGCGAGCTTCATCTCGCTCTCGTGTCAAACGATCCACATCCAGTTGGAAAAAATGATTATCTGGGGCCAGGGCCCTATTCTTATTTCTCACTTCCTCGAGAAGGCGCTCGGCTTGGTCCCCCCTTTTTCTTTCTTTAACAAAAAGACCTTCGGCCTCTTGTCTTTTCATCCTATAATAATCCACATCTTCTACAACTTTGTTCCTTGTTATGTTCTCACATAACAATTCAACAATCAGTAGAGAGTAACCTCTTGAATCACAAGGATTCAAGCCTAATTTCTAAGCTACAAGAGCAAAGAACCCAAATGAAGAAGAACAATTGTTCTCTGATATTAGATAAATTTGGAATTGACATCCAAGTCCCACAACAAACTCAAATAAATAGTCTAAC
>JAJJMA010337772.1:1298-11342 GCA_023529015.1 Papaver nudicaule
GGTACCCATCATAATACTCTGATGTAGTAGTAACATGTATGAACCATGAAGCATCACCCCTAGACCTCTATGAACTGTGTTAATGTAATGTGATTCCGCTGTTGATATGACTCTGTGTATTGGGGCATACTTGCCAATCTAGTGGGTGTGGTGTATAGTAACCTAAGCTTGAGCTTGAATGGTTGTATTGAGGCTCTGGCTTAGGGGGTTAACATGCCGCATACTGCCATGGACTCGGGTGTGGGTCTGTGTCAGGATTGCGGGTGTTACAAAGGGTGATTCTAAAGGGGGGCCGAAGAGGGGTCCCAAGGATGATCCTAGTGGTACTTCGGGTAGTAATCTCGGATCTAAATCGAACGAGTCTAAGGATGTTCCCGGGCATGTTTCCCCAAGATCTGAGAAAAGAGGCTGTGGTACTGATAAAGGTATTGTTTTTGATGCCAACTTTAAGGAAAATAACTATTTGTTCCACGAGTCTGCTTTGGATTACAGTGAGGATGAAGACGGTGAACCAAAGAGGGTGCCCTCGGATACCAAATCTAAAAGAAAGCATATGGAGGTTATTGAAGAAGATGGGGGTGGGAAGTTTAGTCCAATGAACGAGTTTAAAATGACTTCTTCTCAAAATGGCTCCTCTGATGTATTTCTCGCAGTTGTATAATGACAGTTTTTGTTTAGATCTCCTTTGTACTCCATATCTTTCGTTCTTTCGCTTTGAAAGACTTCCGCTTTTACGCCTTTTGACTTACAAGTACTTGAATGGAATCTCTTCTTTTGTTATTATGCATTGTCTTCTTGGTAACTTTGTGACCGAGAACGAAGTATATATACGTTGTAAATTTTGGGCTTACGGGGTTACTTAGAGTGCAACTTTAGGGCTTATTTTGATGTAGGAGGCAGTAAACCAAGCTAGTGGGGCTGCGGATCACCCTTCCCAAAGGCTATGAGCTACCCGCCTATCTCAAGCAAAGACTTTGGCTATCGAGACCGTAGGTACCCAGCCTGCCTCAGTACATTAGGTCGGTTACGAAGATAGCTTAATATCTTCCGAGGGAACATGTCAGTGTTCCGAGAACCCATTTGACCTAAGTGGTGCAGCTGTGATCCCAGATCTCGATAATAAGGTAGCACAATGGGGGAGTGCCGGTCAGAGCTGGAGCTTAAACATGGTATTGTTCTCCTATCGCGGCCTAGAGTCCGACTCTTCCTTTTCTCGCCTGCCCCCCTTCAAGGCAGTATTTTAGTGATTAGGAGGGAGTCCCTCGGCTGCGTAACTCGCTTAACATCCTTCGTGAATGTAAGATTATTAGCTGCCTCGGGGTTCCATCCACCTTAAAGGAAGATGTTAATCCCATTTATTATCCCCGCGAAGCCTCAATTAGGAGGTCCCAATGGTCGCATGGTAGTGGGTCCATATGACTCTTAGCTTATGCAGCCATGATTCAATGTACCCACCGCTATCGGGGTGTCTTATGGGTTGAGGATTGTGTCGTGTAAACCGCGGGGCCTTGACGACTTACACGTACATCATCTTGATGCCTACCATTCGAGGACTATGCCTATCATTTGAGGACTTGTATGCCTACCATTCGAGGACTTATATGTGCCTGCCACTCGGGGTCTTTTTTATTAAATATAAGAAAGAGATATTGAATTAGATTGTAAGCGACTAAATAGTTTCTTTATTTTATTCCTTTGGATAAAATCTGTGTGTCTTTCATACAATACGAAATCTAATTAAGGTGCCTTAGACTTTTTCCCTCAACGGGAGTATTCAACCTTTGTCCCTCGAGATTCATCAAGCTAAAATGTCGTTTCCAAGTGCTTTCTCAATGACATAAGGTCCCGACCAAAATGGTCCCGACCAAAATGGTCCCTCATTGGAGACGGTGTTTGCGGTGTTTCGAGAATTTATCTCACTTATTGCTTCCTCAGACAACATCGTCTTGTCAACTGTTACTGCAAATTGTTTTCTTCCCTCACCACATGTGTTCTTTCCTTTACTGGGGATTGCCACGGCCGTCTTTTGCTTTGAGTCCTTTGTAGCATCTTTCGTCATTCCTGCTTGGATCATCAACGTCTGTTCTCCTCTTGGTACCGAGGGTTTCCCATTGAATCCAAATACGTTGTAGGCCGATGAAATCAGAGTTGCGTCCTTGCCGAATAGCCGATCATATGTTCTTCCGAAGAGAATGTCAACCGAGCTTCCCGGGTCTACTAGGATTCTTGGCATTGCCAACTCTTCGACAAGTAAGGTTATGACTAGTGGGTCATTGTGTGCCCTCCCCCCATCGGGAATATCTGTCGTGGAAAAAGAAAACCGGCTGCTTCTGCCACTCCTCCAGAGGTTTTTTGATAGATACGCTCATGATTTTCTTCCCCTCGAAGTCTCTCTTGTGAATCTATCAGTGATGCTGCTTTCGAAGCTGTCCTCGTTCATTTTTGCGTGGATTATCGAGTTGCAATTGGTGAATCTCTGGACGTCTCTTCCTATCGTTATGGTGTAGGCCTCTGCATGTTTTTTCTCTTCTTTAGATTGTATTTCATTTTATGGTGGATTTGGTAAGCTTAGCAAATGATCAAATTTCCCGCCCGAGATGAAATGATAAATCTGATCCTGCGCCATGACGCAATTCTCTGTAGAATGCCCGTAGAATTTATGAAATTGGCAGTAGTCTTTTGCATTCCGAGTGTGCTGAGGTTGGTTTCCCCTATCTCGCTCGCGCATTCTGACTGCTCGATGCACTTTAGGGCTGTCTCGATTGGTACGCTCAGCTTCAGAAGCTTCATGTCCCTAAATTGGGGTGAAAAAGGAGGGGTACCGAAATACAACCAACTTTTCGTTTGGGCTCGTGAGTCTTATGATTTAAGTTTGGACGATCTCAAAAATTAATATCCAAACTCTAATAACTGGAGTTGTGATCTTGGGGATCAACTCGACAAAGTTGGGACTTTGGAGTAAACTCTACAATTATTGAATAACGTACTACTTGGTGCTTTAATTATATAATCAGAGATATAATGCGGAAAGTAAAAGCACACAAGACACCAGAGATTTTTTTAACGAGGAAACTGCCTTGCAGAAAAACCTCGGGACCTCGTCCAGATTGAACACCGACCAGTACAAACTGACTACAAACGCTAGCCTACTATAAGAGTTCGGTCTGGGATGTAGCAGAGACCAACTCCAGCCCTCCAAGCGAATTGGCTACTGTCGCACTCCTTACGTCTCTAGATCCCCCACAGATCGTCACGCACTTGATTCCCCCAGCTGACGTCCTTTACATGCCTAGGAGTTGCTTTGACCGATGTCAAAGGCTTGTGTCAGAAATACTGGCTTTGCAACCTAATTGTTGACGTATGGTCTAACTGTCCTCTATCAGTTTACCACACACAAGTTGATTTCCTTCGGATGATTAAATCCAGGTCATACGGAAATCTACTTCACAAATCAGGGCTGACAAGCAAACCGAGTAAGCTATGCCCAATTTGTCTCTACCTCAGTTATACACGAAGAATCACTTAAGAAACTTGTATAACTGGAGCTAACTAGGTCTTACAACACCGAGTGCAGCCGTGCGTTGCTACCTTTCAACCCTGTGTGTAACATATCAGTTCTTGAATAGCCGTATAGCAGAAGAGACGGACTATGGAATAGACAAGAACGTGATCAGGTTACCAAGGTTACAGGTTAATACGATTTCAACCAAATATGGTCTCAATCTCCTACCTGTGCTTCCCAACTCTCAAGAGAAGTCCTTTATAGTCGTAGGGAGTTCCCAGAGGAGCTGCAACCTATAGAGGATGACTATACCACAACAGGCATTCACCGAAGTGAAAAGAGTTTACGTTACCTTCCCTAAGGACCTTCACGTATGCTTGATGCTTGCGGTATTTGTCCATAGACACCTCTATTTATAGCATTCAATAAGATAGGTTGCTTTGGAATAAAGCAATCAATTACTTGTCCCACAAGTTAAGGAAACCCTAAACTTGATAACCAAGTAATATAGATTAATCTCAATTGGAATTCTTTTTATCATTTATCTGCCAAGTGTTTTGTTAGCTCAAAAACACTTCAAGATATAATCCAACAGACCAGAGATAATCTTTATCTTATTGACTCATTGAGGATCGTTAGATGGACCACAAAAGATATTTATGTGATATACAAGTCCACCTAAGAGATAAAGGAGTTTAGAGTTTGACCCAAGTGAAATTCTGAAAGAATATCCACTAAATCCGACACCAGCAAAGTAACCGATATTGGGTTCGCGTCCTAGTTCGCGAAATGTTCAGTCACTTTGGAACTCAGAAGAAATCCGAGTTTCTGGTTTGCGAACCGGTTCGTGAACCGTGCGCCTGTCAGATTTCGTCAAATCTGGATTCCGCTGGAAGTTCTGGACTGACCCAGGACTTAGACGTGTGTACGTCCTTAGCTGTAATCCATGGACTCTTTGCTCAAGAGTACTCCTTTAGATTCATCCATATCCAACTAACGATTTGCAAGCAAACCATTGTAATGGACACATGGCAACGAATCTATCTCATTCATTCTTGTACTCACAGTATTTGTGGGAACAAACACTGTTCATGACACAAGGCCACGTTAGACAAGAATACGATCTCAATAGCTATTATCACTACTAAAGTAGTCCACTATATTTCGAAAGAATAGAGAAAGTAGAATAGAAGAATTTCCATAAAGTCATAACTCCTACTAACCTTTTGTCGATGAAGAATAATTGATGTCTTCTTTGTCTTCACAGTCTTCGTCTTCAAAGTCTCTACTACTTTGTCTATATCCCAATTCCGAAATCTAAACTCTAGTAGGCCAAATCAAGAATTGAGTTTTGACACCTAAAACTGACAACTAGCTTGACATACCAACGCTAGTGGGTTTGACCGGACAATGTCCTAACATGGGGGAATCCCGCTATTGGCACTCCGAATTTTCGATTTCCTTCGTAACCCCTTCGTGAGTTGCCTCCTTCGTATCCTCCCTGCGAGTCATTCCCCCTGCTGTCATTGTATTTCCTGCTGTCGCTGTATCTCCCATCACCAAATTTTTCTTCATTCCCATACCTTCCCTGGTCGTTATACCTTCCAATGCAATCCGCTCTCTTTGGTATTTCCTTAAATCTTGCAATGTTTCTACATTTTTGGAGAAAAGTTTATCATACAAGGGGTGGTTTTTGTCCAAGGCGTTTAAGTATGTTCGTACTTTGTCCCTTTCCGAGGCTCCATTTCCAACTTCTACGCACTGAGCTGTTCACCTCTCGGTCAAGCTTTTAGTAGACTCCTTAGGTCTGACTCTGATGCTGAAAAGCTTTTCCACTCCGGGCTTGGATGAGTTGTTGTATAGGAAGTGGAGTAGAAAGACCCTTGATAAGTCTCCGAAGGATGAAATCGAGCACGCTGGGAGACTATCATACCAGGCTAGGGCTTCTCCCTTTAAGCTGGAGGGGAAATACTTAGAAAGAACCTCGTCCTTGTCCTCCCATGTCAGGAATTGCCTCTGGTACATTTTGATATGATGAGTTGCATCTCCCGAACCATCGAACATAGAGGTAAAGGTCGGCATTGTGCATTTGACCGGGATGGACTTGTTTAGGAGCTCGAAACTTAAGGGAGAACGATTAACTTCGTTGATTGCTTGCGTTAATTTCACATTTACAATTGGCTGTACTCGGTTGTGATGAAGTTCTGCTCGCATGGCTTTGACCTCATCCACCAGCACCTTCTGCAATGCCTCGGCTTCGGCTTGTTTCTTTGCGCGTTCCTTTTCGTATACATGGTGTATGTTGTTTCCCTTAGATTGAGTGCTCGGCTGAGACGACCGGCTGGATGCTCCGCTTCCTCACTTAGTGGTATTTTTTGATATTTCGGTATTACTTCTGGATACAATGGGTGGTTTTGAGTGAGATCTTTCATGATGTGAATGCCCTCGTTGTCTCTTTTGTAATTAGATGCTGATTTTTCAGCCACCTTCTTATTTGCTTCCTGAAGTTGTTGCTTGAGTTTTCTTATCCTCTTCTTCATCCTAACGTCCTTCTTGAGTTGAGCTGCTCTCGCGACCTCCTTCTCAGTTGGCCTATGTTCTTGAACTGTATTGGCTGAAACCTCCTTGGCTTCTTCCTCTTCCTCTATATCGTGTATCTGCTGTCTGGGAAGTCCATCTCCGTTTGGTCCCAAGTCCTCCATGAGTACCTCGTCCTCGTTTACCCGGTCTCGATGCTGGACTGTGCTCGCTGCTACCTTTGGGGAAACCCCTTTACTAGTCGACTTTCTCGTCTGTGGCCTCGAAGATCCGGTTCCGTGTCCCGACGAGCTCACTCCCTGCTTCAGAATATGATTAAATTTCGAAGTCATGACAACAATTCCTGCAAAAAAGCAACAAACCCGTGTACTATAGGTCTGACAGACGCCTAACAACTGTAACAGAATCTGACATGCGTGAGGGGGGTCCTGATTTTTCGTCCTCTTGACGAATATCCTAACTTGATTATCCTAGATTTACTCTCCCAAAGTGGAATTTTTAACAAATAGACTCTGAAAAAAGTATCTTTCATAACGGATAGTAAGAGTACTATTTCCCATCGTATCCTTTGGATGAAAGATACAACAATGGTCTTCTCACGTAACCTCGAGGGTATACGTGGGAGATCGGGACATCAAATCTTTGCACTAGGAGATCTGTATTTTTCCTGAAAGCGTTTTGGTAGGTGAAGAAATCTTGTTTGAAAGAATTGATTGAACGAAAGATTATGCTTCCTGATAATCTCATAAATATTACATTAAATACTCATATTTTCACTATCAAGGTCTCGATATTTTGATTAATAATAGTGCTTTAAGCATTTTACAAGAAGATACAAGCAAATCCGACAATACGACAAGAAAGAAGGCAAAAAGAAGGATCAAAGGCCAAGTTTTACTCGCCCAATTAAATATGACAAAGAAGAAGAAGAAGAAAGGGCAAAATGGTCAATTTGCAGGGACGTCCATCACTATTGGCAACCCGTCAGGTGCTAAGGGGCAACCCAGCTGACTCCTTTTTAATTAAAGAATATAAAAGGTACAAGTGGGGCCGCCATGTTTCCCTTCACGTGTTGGGAGTAATTTCAGGACGAGAAAAGAAAGGTTTTGACGCGAATGTGAAGGTGGGGTTGGAGAAATGATTTAGTGCATTTTCGTACATCGAGTTAGAAATATTGCTGGTCCCAGATGAAGACACACGGGATCCACCACAGATCAAACCAATTCAGAGCAATACTCACCCTACTGAAGTACTCTACGCTATGCCGTATCATTATCACTTATTTCTATAACACACTACCCTTTCTGACCGACTCTCTTCTCTCTTATCTTGCACGGCAATTGTGGTTCATGACTCATGAGGACTTTTTAGAAACTATAAAAGGCCGCAACGGGCAGCGAGAGAAGACAGACCCCGACAAGGGAAAACTAGGGTTTTGTGTCTTGTTTTTTTTCTCATCTTTTTGATGCTTTTGAGAAAGCCATAGTTTGCTAAATTTCTTGTTAGGGCGTAGGGATGAAATTGTACATGTCGGATTACTCGTTTTCTTGAATAAAGATTATTTGTGCTTAATAAAGTTTGAGTGTCTCTTTTTATGGTTTTCGATTCATAACCCCTTCATGTTTTATGCCATGTATACTACATAGATCGGTATTGAAACGAAACCATTCTACCGATCCTATTTATTATCGTTTTTTTGATTTTTCCTTGACTCTCTATGCCATGTATAGTGAGCACTTTGAGAATCTATATTTTGATCGAGACCAAACATATCTTTCAAGAGAAATTCGACTTTACAATGGATTTCTGAAACCCTGACGTCTTTTTCATATTGATTTTATTCTTGGTTTCATCTTGGTTATTATAATTTTTAATTCTACACTCGTATCTTTAACACTCTCTGTGGGACAACCCGTACTTGCCGTTGTCTACAAGTTCGACACCGTGCACTTGCGGTATTACAAGAGTCGGTTTTCCGACCGATCACTTCCCTTCCGAGGGTTTTCTATAGATTATGCGATATGTTTCATGGATCTTGATTAGATCTTTTGTGCCTCAAAGCTTAGATTCCTTGAGGTTCATTAATCCATCATTTTGATAATCTTCTCTAAATCCTTAAGCACTCTAAAGCTCATGCGATATGTTTCATGGATCTTGATTAGATCTTTTGTGCCTCAAAGCTTAGATTCCTTGAGGTTCATTAATCCATCATTTTGATAATCTTCTCTAAATCCTTAAGCACTCTAAAGCTCGAAATCTTTAGGTACTCAAGGTGTTGGAGCTTGAAATTTTAAAACATAATAGACAAACTCGTCAAACCCTAATTTTTTTTCCAAGAAATCTTTGAAAACCATTAAAATCACAGGCAAACCTAAGTTGTTTTAATCAGTCCCTGTTTCTAGCGCCAAACTGTGTGTGTATAAAATCTGCTTAGGGACTTTGTACTCCACAGCCATTAGGAGAATCATCGAAACCATTTGATCATGGACATCTCTAGAGCGAGAGTACCACACGAGAGGACTGATCGAGCCATGTAAATGAAACTAAAATAAAGCTTGGGATTTGATGGGAATGCATAATTTTTATTCATATTGCAGTAGTAAATACATAGCAAGAAAGATATAAAGCTACTAACCTAGACTGGTTCTCTATAGATAACCCTAACTTAACAAAAATTCCAACCCTTACAAATGAGCTCAAGCTCGCCTTAAATAGGCTCAGCCGAGTAGTGGATGACAACTATTAAGACAATTTACATAATCGTGGGTGTCTGACGTTTTCGAGTAAGTCGATGATGTTTCCGAGAGGCCTCCGAGAGTACCATTGAGTATCCTTCTTTGCATTTTCCTCCTTCGGGATCTTCTTTCTTTCTTGGCTTTCGTCTTCCGCTCGCTTTACTTAGTGTCTGCCGAGATTCCATTTCGCGACTTATCTGATGCATCTCATCTCCCTTCGCTGTAGTATGGCCTTCTCTTCCTGGTGCTGACACGTGTCTCGTCAGTTTTATACCCCTACAACCATATATAAAAATAATTGCAAAAACACTCAAAAACACTCGTATAAAATAATTGTCCAAACAAACTTTGACAAAAATAATTGCAAAAACACTCATACTTTTTTTCTGGTGCAAAAGAAATATTTCATTAAGTAAAATCAGAAAACATCCAAAACATTGTTACTGTCCTCCAAGATCGAAGTAGCAACGAAACTAGGAGGATGATTAATTTATAACTTTGAAACTCAAAAAGTTCTAGCATGCCTTGCTAATTTATCCGCAGGCTTATTACAATTTCTCCTAATGTAAGTAATTTTCCATAAAGAATGATGACTCAAAATATTTGATATCTGAAATAATTGACTGATGCTCCCAAGCAACTTTGTGATAATCCTCATTTGATGCCTTTACTACCAATTGCGCGTCAAGTTGAAACCAGCAATACTGTCCAATTCTTGTGCCCATTTCATCGCTTTCAGCAGCCCTTCACACTCTGCTTTCTTCGGTTTTAACCTTGTCAGATATTCCTTTTTAGTTCCTTTAATTTATCTTATGCACTCTTGACTGTGAACTGATTATCCTAGTCAAGGTCCATACAAGTCTGTCCTCTCTATCATGATGTATTGTCATGCTCAGAATCTTGTTTGCAATGTGAGGATCAAAAATCTGGTGAAACACTGGTACAATCGGCTATGCATATGAGATTTATTTTTTCTCACATATTATTCAAGAATTTATAATCTATTAATATCAAAACGAATTATTGTGCATAAAATCGACTGCGACAATGCTCGCGAAAATACTCAAATAAAATAATTGTCCAAATAGACTTAATTGAGAATATATCGTCGATATGTGCATATGGTGTTGCTAGATAAAGAATGCTCGGAAGCAATTATCCTTCCACGCACATGTGCTTGTTGTATGGGGATCCGAAAGGGAAAATTATTCTAAGGCCCGATCCATGGGTTACCCATAATACTAGACCCCTAATTAAAAGAAATTTATT
>JAJJMA010337778.1:516-14402 GCA_023529015.1 Papaver nudicaule
TAATATTTGTCAAATAACCTTATAATGGAAAATGGTAGGTGCATCTAAGAAGTTTCCTCAAGAGAATACACAGAAGCATTAGAAACAGCTTGGTTGCTCAAAACCTTAATAGACTAATTCTCATAGGTGTTGAATTTTGGAAATAATTATAGAAGCCAAATTGATCGTTGATATTTGTCAAATATATTATAAATGGTAGGACATCTATGATGTTTCCCCAAGAGAAAATACAGAAATATTAGAAACTACTTGGTTGCTCAAACCCTTAATAGACGATTTCTCACAGGTGTTAAAATTTAGAAATAATTATATAAGCCAATTTGACCGCTGATATTTGTCAAATAAGCTTAATATGGTAAATGGTAGGCGCATCTAAGAGGTTTCCTCAAGAAAATACACAAAAGTATTAGAAACTGCTTGGTTGTTCAAACCCTTAATAAACGAATTCTCATAAGTGTTGATATTTGGAAATAATCATAGAACCCAATTTGACCGCTAATATTTGTCAAATAAGCTTAATATGGTAAATGGTAGGCACATTTAAGAGGTTTCCTCAAGAGAATACACACAAGTATTAGAAACAGCTTGGTTGCTCAAAACCTTAATAGACGAATTCTCATAGGTGTTGAAATTCGGAAATAATTATAGAAGCCAATTTGACCGCTGATATTTGTAAAATAAGCTTAATATGGTAAATGCTAGGCGCGACTAAGAGATTTCCTCAAGAGAATACTAACAAGTATCAGAAACAGCTTGGTTGCTCAACCCCTGAATAGACGAATTCTCATAGGTGTTGAAATTCGGAAATAATTATAGAAGCCAATTTGACCGCTGATATTTGTCAAATAAGCTTATTATGGTAAATGGTAGGTGCATCTTTGATGTTTCCTCAAGAGAAAACACAGAAGCATTAGAAACTGCTTGGTTGCTCAAAACCTTAATAGACGAATTCTCATAGGTGTTGAAATTTGGAAATAATCATAGAAGCCAATTTGACCGCTAATATTTGTCAAATAAAGCTTAATATGGTAAATGGTAGGCGCATCTTTGATGTTTCCTCAAGAGAAAACACAGAAGTATTAGAAGCAACTTGGTTGCTCAAAACCTTAATAGACTAATTCTCATAGGTGTTAAAATTTGGTAAATATTATTGAAGCCTATCAAATAAGCTTAATATGGTAAATGGTAGGCGCGTCTAAAAGATTTCCTCAAGAGAATACTCACAAGTATTAGAAACAACTTGGTTGCTCAAACCCTTAATAGACGAATTCTCATAGGTGTTGAAATTCGGAAATAATTATAAAAGCCAATTTGACCGCTGATATTTGTCAAATAAGCTTATTATGTTAAATGGTAGGTGCATCTTTGATGTTTCCTCAAGAGAAAACATAGAAGCATTAGAAACTGCTTGGTTGCTCAAAACCTTAATAGACCAATTCTCATTGGTGTTGAAATTTGGAAATAATCATAGAAGCCAATTTGAACGCTAATATTTGTCAAATAAACTTAATATGGTAAATGGTAGGCGCATCTATGATGTTTCCCCAATTGAAAATACAGAAATATTAGAAATTGCTTGGTTGCTCAAACCCTTAATAGACGAATTATCATAGGTGTTGATAATCAGAAATAATAATAAAAGCCAATTTGACCGTTGATATTTGTCAAATAAGCTTAATATGTTAAATGGTAAGCGCATCTAAGAAATTTCCTCAAGAGAATACTCACAAGTATTAGAAACTGCTTGGTTGCTCAAAACCTTAATAGACGAATTCTCATAGGTGTTGAAATTTGAAAATAATCATAGAAGCCAATTTGACCGCTAATATTTGTCAAATAAGCTTAATATGGTAAATGGTAGGCACATTTAAGAGGTTTTTTCAAGAGAATACACACAAGCATTAGAAACTGCTTGGTTGCTCAAACCCTTAATAGACGAATTCTCATAAGTGTTGAAGAGAGAATGTCCCGATTTTTTTGGATTGGCGATTTCTAGGTTTTAAAAAATTCACGATTCTTTTCACTATTTTCTTCACGGATCGGATTGTGCTATGGACAATCTTGAGGATAATACTGTTAAAGCTACCAGTTCATACGCGGATAGTCTAAAAGGGAAGAAACCTTATGTCATTCAACCGGAAGAACTAACTTCACCTCCGGTTTCTACCGTGAATGGAGAACCTGTTTTTAAAATACCGAAGGAACTTACAAAAGAGGGCTGTGATATATTTCAATTCAGCTTGATAGGTCGTTTAAACTTTAAGGGTTTAAAACTGGCTAACGTCAGAAAAGAGTTGGAAGATCAATGGAAACTAGGTGAGAATAAAGTGCAGCTATCTCCTATGACCAGGGGATTTTTTGTCATAAAATTAACGTCAAAGGAAGATAAAGATCATGTATGGAATGGTGGTAATTGGTATGTGGCTAAGAAGGTTTTGAGAATTCAGAATTTCTACCCTAACTTTGATCCAGAAAGGCAGGTTACTTCTAAAGCTACGGTATGGGTAAATTTTCCAGGATTATACATAGAGCTTTGGACCAAGAAAATACTTATTGCTCTAGCTAAGATAATGGGAAGGCCAATAGCTATTGATCAGAAAACACTTGATCATGATTTTGGTAACTTTGCTGCTGTACTAATTGAAATAGACTTCGCCAAACACATCCCCTCAAGAATTCTGATAGAGGCGAATGGAAAAGAATTTTGGCAGAGAGTCTTAGATTTCGATATGTAGATCAAAAGTAAGATGAATATCATGGTTGACAGTGATTAAGATAAATAACAACTACATATCAAAATCATAATGTAAACAAAGTAAAGAGGATAGACAAGCGATATTACGTGGTTCGGCTTACTGTTGATGTCGGCCTACTCCACGGAGAAACCCCTTAGGGTTGATGATATTATTATTGATCCATCAGAAGAATGCTGAATGATCTACATTTACATTGGTGATTCCTATTTATATAGACAATAGGATAACTTACTAACCCTAGAACATAATATCTTGACTAGGTTAAACTTATCTAGCTAATTGCCAGCTAGAATACATAAATCTTGAATCAGTCTTCCAAATATCTTCTACGCCCAAGTCTTGAATGCACGTGAACTAGCTTGATTTACGCCCACCTCGGTTAGCTCGGTGGCATACGTGCCATATATCCAATACCCCCGTCAAGTTGAACACGGAGATTTTTTGAAATGTACAACTTGGACAATCCTTAAAAGAATCTTAAAACATAAAACTTTGTAGCTTACATTTTGAACTTCGACTGCTGCACATCTCATGCGGACCACTGCACTTTAAGCAATAACTAATTCCATGTAATTACATAATAATTAAAGAAAATGGCCGTTTTTTTTTTTTTTTTTTTTTTTTTTGGCTACAAAAACTAACGAAGGGAAAAAAAATTGGAATGATCCTTGGATATAGGAAATATATTGAAAATAAAGGGTATTGGAACAATATTGACTAATGGTAGAAGAACATATTTGGTTGAGATAACTCGCAAACTTAGGAAGAAATATATGGTAATATGTTAACTGTGTTGACATAATCCGGTCAACAATGACAATATCTTGAGAATGATAAATCCATTAAGAAATGGATAAGAGAATGAAGCTTTTCTTCTTGGTTTATAAAATGTTTAACAACTGATTTGAATTGGACCAGTTTGATCATGAATGAAGGAACTTAGCATGAATATTAACTAAACTCCAAGGCAAAGAGAAAAGATAAAACTTCAGTTGCATAAAGATCATATGGTCAACTGATTGAAAAGAACACGATTTGGCAAAGACTTCACTAATTCATGTGGAAATGACATGAAAGGAATGATTAGAAGTGTATAACCTTTGATATGAATGGAGATGAAAAGCATTTCAGTGGATTTGAACAACAGAAATGATCGATTTGCCTGACCTAACGATAAAGAATCGAAAGCGTTTCGAATAAAGGATTTAATTTGACTTATGCAAAGCCAGCGTTTGATAAAAGGAAAGATTTAAGGAACATGAAACCTAAAACCATAAACCCTTACCTGATTTTTACAGCAATAAGGAAGAGACGATGGTTAGACGTGTTGAGAAATGATATATCCAATGGCAACAGAATACCATCTATTTTGGGGAAAAAAAATTCATAAAATTGAAGAAGAGAAATATTCTCGCAATTATGGAAGTCAACTTAAATGACTAGAATTAAGGATATCGAGAATTAAGGATACCGTAAAGATATATAGAAGATTCCCAAACATTCGAGAAAAAATAATGACATGCCCAAAACAAACGGCATGATCTACTGTTCTAGGGAGTTGACGCTTGACAGTAAAATGATCATCAATCAAAAGCTAGAAACCATGATAACTCCGAATGGAGAATTAAAATCTATAATTAATAATCATCATACACAGTCTACTATTACTATTGAAGACTAGTAGGAAAATTGATGATGATGACGAATAATTACAAAGCGGAAGCAACAATTAAGAAAAGGAAGAACAAAAACTTAACTGTGGAACCATGAGAGTCAATGTATTGAGTTTTTTTTTTTTTTTGTTGAAAAGAACCCTGTAACTTGAAATTCTAGTATGATCTCCAATGGTCTTATATTATTGATTGTAGACACTTGATCTTCGATTACATAGGCACTTGAATAGAACTTGCAGAAGTAGCAAAAATATTTTCACAACTCCAATTAAAGTTGTTTAATGGGCTCAAAAAGGCTTTGATGAGTGAAAAGGGTAAAAATGGCTAGGTTTGTTGATTACCAACCAAGATTAAGAAATGATAGACAAACCAACATGGAACAAATTATGGTCGTCTAAGAATGTTTCCTCGAGTGAAAACTAATTTTTGAAATAAGATGTACAATGGCAGTTGCACATAGTGCAAAGAACTCAGCCATAAAGAGAATATGAATAGCATCTTCATTAGGTATTGATGTAGAAACCTTAATAAAGATGTGGAGCAGTCATGAGTATAGACATCAACAAAATCCCAACAAACTTCTGTTGAAACATGAAACAAAAGATAGAGTTCGAAATTACATCCTCAATGATCACTAATAAAAATGCAGTGATACAAATTCATATAGATAGGAAAACTCAAATGATGATATACTACCAAAGACGGATTAACCGGTAGTAAAACTGATACGTTTTTTGATTATGGAGATACAAGACAGAGAAAGTATAAACTTTTGTTCCCACTGCAAAATAATGGGGCATATTTTTGAAAAGTGCACTGTTGCTGCTCGTATTGTGCTGAATCAAAACCATAATGAGAAAAAGATTGTTACTGTGAAACAAACGTCAACCGTGCAGCAAGTTCCAGCAATAAAAGTTACCGAAACACCTACAGATTTGCCTTACCGGAAGGAAGAAGAATCCAACTCCTAATCAAAGTCCAAGAAAAGGAAACTCTGGAGTTGGAGGGAGTCCTGTTGCCGATGGGAATCCTTTTGATGTTCTAAGATTAGAAAGTACAGAGGGAATTGACACGGGTATATATAATGAGGAAGGTCAGGGTAAAGAAGATGAGAACCCAGGTTTAGATGACGCTGCAGTTGATAAACCTGGAGACAGCAATTCTTTAAAGAACGCGGAATTACCTGCAAAAGTGTTTCTACCACGCCGTGTTTTACAAGGTGCTGATGCTATAAACAATGATGTTGAACTGCGGAAAAAAAACAAACAATTCTGGGCAGATGAAGTCGAGTGTGAAGAACAGTTAGCCTGTGCGGCTGAAGTGGCAAAGAAGGATAGGATAGCTGCTCGTGTCAATGGTCAGCTAGAAGGTACATGTTGTAGCGGAAGCTGAGAAGTCGATGTTACGTGATAAAGTTATCAAGGGGATTTCGCCAACTCCGAAACTAAGAAAACCTGTAGCTGACACGGTTATCAAAGATGGAAGCAAGAGGACAGCAGCAACATCATCTTCTGCTTCTGTCTATAAAAACTCAGGAGTGCATGTGCGTATTAATAAACCCAACTCTCATGGTTTATAATGCGTACAATATTTTGGAATATAAATGGAGTTGCGAGAGACGCAGCTCGTTCCAAGTTAAGACAGTTGATACGGGAATTTAAACCTGATGTGATTTGTTTGGCTGAACCACAAATTGAAGTTCCATTTCATTTTGTGGCGCAGTTAAGACTTTGATTTGGAAGGTTACCGTGCAGAAATCATTCATAATTCTACTGATGATGTGATTGGTAATTTGTGGATTATGTGTTCTACTGAGGTTGATCAACCAAGTGTGATAAAATTAAGTAGACAAGCTATTACGATTGAGATAGGCAATAATTTGCTTTCTTTTGTGCATGCTAGTTCTAATTTGACGGTTCGTAGAAGATTGTGGGAACAACTTGATCTTGAAAGATTAAATAAGTCGTGGCTCATTATGGGAGATTTCAATTGGGTTCTTCGTGCTGATGAGAAGAAAGGTGGTTTACCCCCTAATACTTCTGCTGTTAATGAGTTTAGTGCTTGGATGGATGATAATGGCCTCTTCGAGGCAGAAGCTTTGGGTAGCAAGTTTACTTGGGCCAATGGTCGACATGGCTTAGCTCGTATTGTCTCTAAGCTGGACAGGGCTATTATTAATGCCGAGTGGTTATCTACTTTTGAGAATTGGCGGTGTAAAGCTCTTCCTAGGGAAGTTTCCGATCATTCTACTTTGTGTGGCTATACTTTTACTGTTGATAGGCCGAAGAGAACTCCGTTTAGAGTGCAGAAGATGTGGTTTAGTCACCCGGATTTTCTTCGTATGGTTCTCGACAGTTGGAGTGAGGTTCTTTTGGGTTCTCCTGCTTATGTTTTCACGGCTAAGCTTAAGAGACTTAGACTTGTTATGAAACTTTGGAATCAAGAGGTCTTTGGTAATATTTATACTTGTCTTAATCAGGCTGAGAGACAGTTAGAGGTGGCTACTCTAGTCTCGGATGAAGACCCTTCTGATATTGAGAAGTTTAACAAGGTTAAAGATGCTAAAGTTTTGGTTCATGACACTAGATGTCAATTGAATACAATGCTTAAGCAAAAATCTAGGAACCAGTGGATTATGGATGGGGCTAGCAATACAAAGTTTTTTCACAATAATATTCGTATAAGGCGAAGTAACAATATTATTTCTGAGCTAGTTGCTGGTGATATTACAATTACTGACCAGGACCAGTTGAGAGAGTACATTGTGAATCATTACATTGCAAAGTTTAATGGGGATAACTCGATTCTTGATGATTCTTTATTTGACATTGATCACGAGGTTATCAATGATGAGGAAAAACTTGCAATGGATGCAGTTCCATCCGTGGAAGAAATCCGTGCAGCTGTTTTTGATTTGGGAGCTGACAGTTCTCCAGGACCTGATGGTTTTGCCAGTTTTTTCTACAGACACTGTTGGGATATTATTAAGGATGATTTAATTTCAGCTGTTCTTTTTTGTTGGCAGCAACAGAAGATTCCCAACGGTATTAATTCGAGTCTCATCATGCTTCTTCCAAAGGTAAAAGGTGCTAAATTCATTAAGGACTTTCGACCTATTGGTTTGAGTAATTTTTTCTTTAAGATTTTCACCAAGATTTTAGCCACAAGACTTGGTGGAGTCTTGGATAAGTTAATTTCTGATGAGCAGGTTGCTTTTATGAAAGGGCGTAATATTCATGAAAATATTAGTTTGGCATCTGAGATGGTGAATGAAATAGATATCAAACGAAAAGATGGCAACCTTGGTTTAAAACTAGACATCACTCAAGCTTTTGACACTGTGAGCTGGAACTTTGTTATTGAGGTGTTTAGAAGATATGGTTTTTCTGATTCTTGGTGTTCTTGGATTCTCTCTATTCTTCGTTCTGCCAGACTTTCTGTTCTGGTTAACGGAAGTCCTGAGGGATACTTTACAATTGATAGAGGTTTGAGGCAAGGTGACCCTTTATCCCCTTTGATTTTTGTTCTTATTGAAGACGTTTTGAGCAGGAATATTTCTAAACTCTTCAACGAACGAAAGATGACTCATATGGTGACCAGAAAAGGTATGTCTCCCACTCATATTTTCTTTGCGGATGATATTATGATTTTTTGCAAAGGTAATATGAAAAGTTTGCGGAATTTGGTTGATTTGCTGGAAAAATATCGTCTTGCTTCGGGTCAAACCGTTAGTAGACAAAAAAGCAAACTTTATTATGGTGGTGGTTCTTTTAGCAAGAAATGGGCTATTGTGGATTATCTTGGGATAGGACTGGCTTCTTTTCCAGACAGATACTTGGGAGTTAAAGTCATGCCAGGTGCGGTTAAATACAATCATATTTGTAATGTGGTTGAAAAAACCAAAAACCAATTGGCAGGATGGAAAGGTAAACTTTTGTCTTTTCAAGATAGAGTGGTACCTGTTAAATCAGTGATAGCAAGCTATTCTTTACACAATATGGTTGTTTATAAATGGCCTTTGAAGTTTGTTCGGCAGTGTGAAAAGGCAATTGCGAATTTTATTTGGACAGGTGAGTCTCTTGTTAGTAAGTCTTTTATTGTGGCTTATGACAAAATTTGTTGTCCTTATGATGAAGGGGGTTTGGGTTTAACCCGAATGCGCACCATGAATCAAGCAATGTTGATGAAACTTTGGTGGAACATTAGAAATTCAGATAAAGTTTGGGCTAAATACTTGAAAGCCAAATTTTTGAAGAAAAATGGTGCTATAGTGGATTATCAAACGAAATCTTCAATTCTTCCTGGTATTAGAACGGTGTATAAGAAGGTTGATAGTAATACCACTACTATCATTGGTGATGGAAGATCTACATCGTTATTTTTTGACATATGGGTTGGTGATTTCAGTTTGGCAGAGTTTTATAATATACCAGATAGGGAACGTAAGAATTTTCACTCAAGGGTCTGTGATCTTTTAGTGGATGGCCTTTGGTTTATTCCACAAAATATCTCTACTATTTTCTCCAATGCAGGTATACAGCTACATCATTTGCCGTGTCCAACTGGTGGAGTGGACAGAATAGTTTGGACACCAGACGAAAAGGGGCACTTCTCAGTCAGTTCGGCCAGAAATTTGATACGGAAACAATATAGTTATTTTGAAGGGTCAAATTTAATTTGGCGTAAGGAAATCCACCCTTCACTGAGTGCTCAGAATTGGAAGTTGGAACGTGGGGCTTGTGCAACTTTAGACAAGGTCAGTGAGCGTTTTCATATACCTGCGGTTAATTGGTGCTGTGTTTGTAAACAAGGTGCAGAGAGTTTAGAACATTTAACATGGAGCTGCCCTTTTGCTATGGAGATTTGGGACTGGATTAAAAGCATTTTTGGTGTGAGACCAGTCCATGGTTTGGTAGCCTGTTATGATCAAATGAGCT
The DNA here is from genome assembly GCA_023529015.1 of Papaver nudicaule. NCBI lineage: Eukaryota > Viridiplantae > Streptophyta > Magnoliopsida > Ranunculales > Papaveraceae > Papaver > Papaver nudicaule. The sequence goes on from JAJJMA010337778.1 coordinate 9,883, forward strand.
CGAGAAGTAGAATGGCCAAGGATGTTTGGCTGTTGGCAATTATAGTAGTGAGATCAGAGTTGTGGAAACATAGAAATCGAATTATATATGACCAGCAGAGAATGACGGTACACAACTTTAAGCTACGAGTTTTTCAATTAATTCACGAGTTCTCTGGGCGTCTGAGAGGTTACATGCATAATACCCTTGAAGATTTGCTACTGTTGGATTTTTTCAAGGTTTCCTTCCGTCAGATTAAGAATTTTGTGCCTGTCATATGTTTTTGGGAAGCACCAGAGCCTGGAGAGTTACAGCTGTGTTGTGACGGGGCGGCAAAATCTAATTCAGGGGAATCTGGTCTGGGTGTTGTGGCGCGAGACTACAATGCTGGTGTACTAGGTGCGGTGTCCATGGGCCTTGGACAGGTGTCAAATTTCAGGGCAGAAATCCAAGCTATTTTATACGGATTGGAATGGGCAGTTCAAATGGGTTTTAACAAGGTCTTGATAAGGACAGATTCGATGGCAGCACTTTTAGCATTCAAGTCAAAGGCTATTCCGTGGATTTATTTCAGCAGGTGGGTGGCGGTACAAGCTTGCTATACTAAGATTCGTTTCATGCACACTTTTCGTGAGGCTAATTTTTCAGCAGACACTATAGCTAAGAGGGGATGCAATTTACAAGCTGGTGTGGTTGAACCTAATGTTCCTTACTTTAGATTCCCGTAGCCATCAAGTTTTTGGGACACAATGTCTCTTTTCTTGAAACTACTTATATGTATCTATCTATGTGTAACTTATTGATTCTTTAATACAATTTGGGATTTAACAAAAAAAAAAGTTGAAATTCGGAAATAATTATAGAAGCCAATTTGACCGCTGATATTTGTCAAATAAGCTTATTATGCTAAATGGTAGGTGCATCTTTGATGTTTCCTCATGAGAAAACACAGAAGCATTAGAAACTGCTTGGTTGCTCAAAACCTTGATAGACGAATTCTCATAGGTGTCGAAATTTGGAAATAATCATAGAATCCAATTTGACCACTAATATTTGTCAAATAAGCTTAATATGGTAAATGGTAGGCGCATCTTTGATGTTTCCTCAAGAGAAAACACAGAAGTATTAGAAACAACTTGGTTGCTCAAAACCTTAATAGACTAATTCTCATAGGTGTTAGAATTTGGTAAATATTATTGAAGCCTATTTGAGCGTTGATATTTGTCAAATAAGCTTAATATGGTAAATAGTAGGCGCATCTAAGAGGTTTCCTCAAGAGAATACACATAAGTATTATAAACTACATGGTTGCTCAAAACCTTAATAGACGAATTCTCATAGGTGTTGAATTTTGGAAATAATTATAGAAGCCAAATTGATCGTTGATATTTGTCAAATATATTATAAATGGTAGGACATCTATGATGTTTCCCCAAGAGAAAATACAGAAATATTATAAACTACTTGGTTGCTCAAACCCTTAATAGACGATTTCTCACAGGTGTTAAAATTTAGAAATAATTATATAAGCCAATTTGACTGTTGATATTTGTCAAATAAGCTTAATATGGTAAATGGTAGGCGCATCTAAGAGGTTTCCTCATGAAAATACACAAAAGTATTAGAATTTGCTTGGTTGTTCAAACCCTTAATAAACGAATTCTTATAAGTGTTGAAATTTGGAAATAATCATAGAACCCAATTTGACCGCTAATATTTGTTAAATAAGCTTAATATGGTAAATGGTAGGCACATTTAAGAGGTTTCCTCAAGAGAATACACACAAGTATTAGAAACTGCTTGGTTGCTCAAACCCTTAATAGACGAATTCTCATAGGTGTTGAAGCCAATTTGACCGCTGATATTTGTCAAATAAGCTTATGATGGTAAATGGTAGGCGCATCTATGATGTTACCTCAAGAGAATACACATAAGCATTAGAAACTGCTTGGTTGCTCAAAATCTTAATAGACGAATTCTCATAGGTGTTGAAATTTGAAAATAATCATAGAATCCATTTCGACCGCTAATATTTTTCAAATAAGCTTAATATGGTAAATGGTAGGCGCGTCTAAGAGATTTCCTCAAGAGAATACTCACAAGTATTAGAAACAGCTTGGTTGCTCAAACCCTTAATAGACGAATTCTCATAGGTGTTGAAATTCGGAAATAATTATAGAAGCCAATTTGACCGCTGATATTTTTCAAATAAGGTTATTATGGTAAATGGTAGGTGCATCTTTGATGTTTCCTTAAGAGAAAACACAGAAGCATTAGAAACTGCTTGGTTGCTCAAAACCTTAATAGACGAATTCTCATAGGTGTTGAAATTTGAAAATAATCATAGAAGCCATTTTGAACGCTAATATTTGTCAAATAAGCTTAATATGGTATATTGGTAGGCGCATCCTTGATGTTTTTCCTCAAGAGAAAACACATGACCCATGTACCCATCTGACTCGTCTGACTCGGTATGAGTCAGACATCTGACTCGGTCACCATCTTCACCTATACATAACCAAATTTCCCTCTTTTTCATCAAAGAAAACAGCACAAAGGTCTAACTTTCGGGGCCTCTAGATTTCTCAATATTGATCTTAATGAAGCATGTAATATCTTGTTGGAAAGCTGGGAATGCCGTCTGCAAATTATTAGTTTTGATCAAAAGCTAAATCGATTTCTATCCCACCTAATTATGACCATGAACAGGGTAACTCATCGCTGTTCCCTGTTTCCAGATTTGATACTAAACACTAACTAATTCATATCTCATTCAATTTTCAACCAAATCCCATAAATAAGATCATTTTGGAAACCCATTTTAACATACTATCATCTTATGATTGTAATGGAAATGAATACAACCCTTAAGACATTTGAAATCATACTCAAAATAAATGTAATAAGATACATACAATCATGATGATCATAACTCTAAGAATTACTAACTACCCAACTCATAATCAACTTGATAGAGTAAATTAAAAGGTTACCTTAGGTTAATTAGAGAACTCAACACAGTCCTATCCCCATCATCATCATAATCCTAATCATAATCATAATCATAATCTTATATCTTCATCATAAACACCACCATTGTATGAGTATAAAATCTGCATTGGTACATGATGTTCTATAGCCCTCAGATCTCACTCACACATACAATCATTCAAACATGATTCAAGGTACAAAGACCTCAAGAACAATACCGAAGATATGTAAAAAGACATTAACCAGAAGACTAAACGTATGATGATTTGTATTTTAGTGTTGCAACTACATGGATTATGATCCTAAGGAGCTAGAGGAGATACAGACCTAATCCCTCTCTTGCCACTTAGGTTACACCCAAAAATTCCAACGCTTACAATGTTTTTCATGCTCGCCTTATATAGGCCGAGCTTGGGTGGTTTACAGCTAATAAGACAAGACGACTCAATCGTGGTGGTGTCAACCCTTGTCGAGTAAGGCGGTTCCTTCGGCGGTACTCCGAAGATGGCACTGGGGCTTTGGTCCCTTGGGACGGTCCGAATCCTGATTCTTCTCTCGGTGTCCTCGATCTCACCTTTCCTTGGCTTGGTCCCGAGGCTTCGCTGCTAGTTCCTTTGGTGTGGTCTTGCCCCTTGGATCTCTGACACGTGTCCCGAGGGGTTTTACCTCCACAGTTTGCCTCTTTTCTTGTCCGAAGATCGAGGAGGTTCGGAGAAGAAACCCCCCTGGCCCTTGCCTTTTTCGACACGTGTCCGGTGTTTTAACTTCTTTTAACTGACACATGTCGCTTTTAATGATTTCGAAATCTTCGCCCTTTCTACCTTTTACCGGCTGCGCCGGTCTTGCGTCTTCTTATTTAAACTTTGTTTGCCCTATTTTTTCCTCCTTCATCCTTCCGTAATCTCTTGTGTTATTTTTAGCATTCTCGACCTTTCTGACTGCTTTTCACTGCCGATCTGCTACCTTATTCATGGTGAGTTTTCGCGATTACCTTTGCTTGTATCCTTCTTTGTTTGTCCATCCTCTAAATTTCTTTTGTTTCTTCAGGCTCTTAAAAAGTGTGCATTGTCTGGCGGCGAGTTTCCCCGGAAGATGGTGGATCCTCAAAAACTCACTTGGGAAGAAAGAGCTAAGATTTATGGCTTTGATGCGAATCTTTTCCCTTGCCGGAGCTTGGGCAGGGTCAATCTGACCCCTGAGTTGCTTTCTTCTCATCAGTGTAACGATAAGAGGTTGATTGTCTCCGGTGAGCAGCTTGGCGCCGGTCTTCCGATTCCTTTGTACGATCCCATGTGCCCCCTTTTTTATGAAATTTACTCCCAAATCAGTCCTCCTTGTGGTGTGATGCAATTGAATGGGAACTCTATTCGAGTTATTCGGGAGTGGGTGGCTCGCTCAGAGGGCAAATCGTATTATTATGATAAGCTTCCCGAGGAACTCAAGCGCCCACCAAGTTTTTGGACTGTTGAGAATTTTTTCAAGTATTATAAGGTGGAAAAAAGCTTGCTTAAACAGAAAGCTCCCTGGAGCGTAAGCCTTGGCAAAGTAGC
>JAJJMA010337823.1:0-22661 GCA_023529015.1 Papaver nudicaule
CTGATTTACACAAATACATCATGGGATAATATGATTTTCAAATAATTTGGGTTCAAATATGTTATAATGTGTTTCATTTGTTTCAAATTATAACATGGGGAAGTTTTTTTATAATCTGACTATCACGTGATAGATTTTCTTTTTCTGATAGTCATATTATGGCATGGGCATATCTTATACGATACTTGTGTAAATAAGATTGTAGATGGGTTCAATAATATTACAACATGGACAAAGGATAAAAAAATATAATATTATAGCATGGACAACATAAGAACGAGAGAATTTGTGGTTACTAATCAAAGAGACTATGAACAAAGCAAAATCATAACAATAATTTAGTAGTAGGTATACGTGGTTTAAGTGAAAGGAAAAACCATTGAGAAAAATAAAATCAAACATTTGAAGTTCAAAACAACATATCATGGATAAGACACTCAAATTAGAAATCGAAAGCCAATTACAGCGGATCAATATTCTGAGACTGATATTCAAGAACTTGATTATTTCTATACCATAATAACCTTTTACATCACCATTTACGATCATCATCAGATGATGAACATAAAAGTGGATTAATAAAAAATGGTTGAGATAACAATTTCTTTTCTACCCAATCCCTAAAAAACCTAATCAAACCCAGAAAACGGAGATAACACAAGTAAAAAGTAAACTAGATAGAACCTTACAACTCTTTTCTTCTTCTCAGTCTTCACAATGACAATCAAATTCTTCTTCTTCTTCTTCTTCTATCTTCCCTTTCAACCATTTGAATATCATCTCTAATCACACTCACTCCTGTGCAAACACAACGAGAGTCTGCCTCTTTTCTGTTGAGAATACACACCAAAAAGATAACCAACAAGAATAATACAAGCCCTGGAATCCCCATATTCTTCAACAATTTTAATACCTTAGTTATTTCTTTTCCATTGACATTAGCGTTGGCTTTACCTCTGAAAATAAGTTTATCATCACCACTGGTAGAATTAGAAGATTTAGAACTAGTACCACCGCCAACAACAATAACCTTCAATTTCATATCCCGTTGACAGTAAAACCTGCAAATGAAAAAGAATGGGCCTGGGCTATTCAACATGAACTTGCTAAAGCCACTCCTATCCGACAAAGAACCTTATTCAAAAGCACACCGTTGGAAATCCTCTTCCTTGGTAACTTGATCAACCTAACGATCGACAACATTAGACTTGAACACTGAAATATAAGAAATGAATTAGCCTCATAAAAAAGAAGTAAACACTCAAAGATAAAGATTTACAAAGCACATTTACATACCTAGAGTATCGCCAACAATAAATATCTTCCCATTTACCCATACATTATAATCAACATTTAAAGCCCACCCAAATGAATCTCTAACTAAATGATCAGTAACAAATCCCATACAAAAAGATCTAAACACTATTAATAACAACATTGTGCGTTCCGTTGCCATCTCTCTAAGAGCACTAAAAATAAATGATCAAAAGAGACAAAGGGTATTGAGAATCAAAGAAATTTTTGTGAGAAAGAGTAGTGCGTCTTGACCAAGGAGGGGTTATTAATTTCATAACAAAAAAAAAAAATCAGATTGGGGGAGCGGTTTTGCCGGACAGGCGACCGGTGGTTTTAAAACTTTGGAAGGAAGTGAGGTTTCAATTGATCAACCCATTTCTTCCTTGGTTTTTCTTCTCGTGTTGGATTACTCAGATTTTTCTCCTCCTCCTAAGCTTTACAACGACTGAAGCTAACCATGGCTGCCATTATTAGGGTTTTCCCGAAGCTCTGAAATTGCTTGCTTTTACCACTTTAGGGGAGTTGGGTAGTGACACTGTGGAGTTTCTGAAGAGATTGCGCAATTATATGGCTAGCCATGATGCGAATGTCATAGTGGGGGTTTTTCCTTTTCATAGAATTGGGGTTGTTACTTCAAAAAGGGATTGGAGCCCAGCTTGTTGCTAGGCTTCCATCTAAATCTTGTAATCCTGTTGATTCTGATTCAGATTAATAATATATGAATTTTTCCTTAAATAAAAAAATAAAAAAATAAAAAAATAAAAAAATAAAAAAATAAAAAAAAAACCTCAAAGATATAAATACGCACTTAGAGTATTACCAACAATAAAACTCTTCCCATTTGCCCATACATTATAATCAACATTTGAAGCCCACCCAAATGAATCTCCAACTAAATGATTAGTAGCAAATCCCATACAAAAACAACTAACTACTATCACTAACACCACATCGCATTCTTTTGCCACCTCTTCTAAGAGTAGTGGAATCAAGGAAATTATCAATTTGTGTGAGAAAGAGTACTGAGAATCAAAGAAATGATCAATTTGTGTTAAAAAGAGAGAAAGAGTGATGTGTCATCACTAAGTGGGAAGAGGGGTTATTTATTCAGTCTCTTAGTGTCTGTTTGTTGCATCAACTACTCAGTTTGACCACCAATCATTACTGGGTGTTCTTGTTTGAACCATTTGTAGTTCAATTTTTAGTATAATACAGTGGGTCCATCATCATATCTGTGAAGAGGGTTTAGTTTATAGAAGTTCAATGAGACATGCTCTTAGGGTTTGTTTCTTCCTTTTTTGTTACCATGTTGCAAAGTAAAATAACTTTAAAGATAATCAACTTGATCACAACTTGACACGTGTACTTTAAGTAAATCTATTTTTATTTGAATGAGTTGTGTAGAAATTTTTTCTTACCATCTCTCAGTTGGACCCGTTAAAGGCTTTATTTCTCTGGGAGTGATCTATTCCTTCCTCCTCCTTATTAGTTACAGAAAGAAAGAGCGAAGGAAATTGAGAAAGAGAGACGACCGATAAACCATAAAATCAAATGATTGGTTGAAACTTAGTTCATATATTTCAAAGGTAACATCATTGGGAGATAAAGTTTCTAGGTTTTCTGAAAGAGATACCCAAATCAAGATTAAAAGGATGATTACGAACAATAGGGTAAGATTCATCTTCAACATGACCATTAAGATGCTAATAAGCACCACCATCATCATGACCATCATCATCATCATCATCATAATCATCACCATTTTCATTTAAAAAACCAAAATCTTGTTGATTTAAATTCTTCATCGGGTTAATTATCAAATGCAACATAATGATTTGGAAGATCACCCAGTGAGTATATAGATTCAATCTCTGATTGAACCTCGTTATTATCTACAAAGGGAGAATTTGGTTCAGCTTATGTAATTGGATCATTGGAAGACATGATTGGAAAAAGGAAGAAAACTACGACTGAAAAATGTACGGAGGGAAGAAAGCAACAAAACGTAAGAGAGAGGTAAATAATAATAAGTAAAAAATAAGATAACAGCACGAACAACATAAAAAACGAGAAAAATTGTAGTTAATAATAAAAAAAACTGTGAACAAAGAAAAATCATAGCAATAATTCAGTAGTAGGTACATGTGGTTTAGTCTTTCGTAAAAAGGTGAATCTATAAATGAACCAACTCAGAATAAGGTTGATCGATGAAGTCTAAGGTAGAATATTAAAGCTTAAACTAGAAACAACACATACGAACAATAATAAAATTTCCTTAGAAAGTCATCTTGATGGATTTAAAAGGATATGGATATGGATATATAGTCGTGGACAATACATAGTTTAAGATACTAAAATATGCTTAGTAGTTGAATAACATAAGAAAATTGTATCTTTTGTTGGGTGTTGATAGGTGAATCCTTTAGTGTTATATTAGACTTATAAAGTGTGGGATACACCTGAAAAAGGAGCACTTTTTAATTTATAGAAGCAAAAAAAGTCAGAAATCAGGTTGCAACATGATTTGAGAATGACTTTTAGAAGAAAAAAAAAACTATTGACTTTAGACTTCTTGACTTGCGGGGAAGCTGTTTTTGGGGTGTTTGAAGTAACGGTTCACTTCTGGACTTGCATGGCTTTCTCACTTAGATATAATAAAAATGATGTATATATCCTTTATTGTTTCTCAATTTAAGGTTTCTTATACCCCACAAATCCAGTCCGTCACCTTGAACAACTTGAATTTATCACACAGTCAGAATTAAAGGCTATAAAAATGATACGTTTCCTATACTCTTGATGACTATTATCATTAAGGCGGGATTTAGACGAATAATAGACGAAAATAGGGAAAACGAACATAAGAACAGAGTTCAAAGAAATTATCTTCACTATATTATGAACAAAAAAAATTATTTCAAATTCTCTCTTTGTCACGCTTACAATCTCTCTAAACAATTTAAACCCTAAATTGTTTCGCTAAGCTTGCTTTTGCAATATCTATAATATTTTCCTCACAAGCCTCTCCTCTAAATTCCCGGAATCTAAAAATGTTTAGCTATGAGCTAGACATCCCTATTTATAGTCTTAGTTGAACTTGTAATACCCCGATTCGGCAGGTAGGGTTCGCCGAATGGAATATGGGTAATGGTTTATCCTTTCATAACACCGAGGCCTTTTCAAGCATAGTTAACTCAGAAGTTGGAAAAACTCTGCAGTTAAGCGTGCTCGGGCGAGAGTAGTCCAGGGATGGGTGACCTCCCAGGAAGCTGCTGCCGGATGACCGCAGCGGTGCCCGTTGAAAATCCCACACTGTCGGATGACCGCAGTGGCTAAGTGGGGACAATATCGGTGGAGGGACGGGTTGCTACAGATGGTATCATAGCCGACGACGGTTCACCTGTCGAGGATGAGAGAGTACGCTGGACGGGTTGTGTGTCAGGTAGCTCTTCTGATGAGGGGCAGGGAACATCGAAGATCTGGGGCTTGAAAAATATATTCCAGAGCCGGGGACGGCTCCAATTTAAAAGGTGGTGGTATTGTAATACCCCGATTCGGCAGGTATGGTTCGCCGAATGGAATATGAGTAATGGTTTATCCTTTCATAACACCGAGGCCTTTTCAAGCATAATTAACTCAGAAGTTGGAAAAACTCTGCAGTTAAGCGTGCTCGGGCGGGAGTAGTCCAGGGATGGGTGACCTCCCGGGAAGCTGTTGCCGGATGACCGCAGCGGTGCCCGTTGAAAACCCCACACCGCCGGATGACCGCAATGGCTAAGTGGGTACAATATCGGTAGAGGGACGGGTTGTTACAGAACTTAGTCCAAGGAATTCTATATTAGTTAGGTTTCCTAAACCTCTTGGGAATCTGTTTCCTTATCAAGGAAATATTCCCTTATATAACTATATTGAATTAAATATCAGTATCATTCCTTATTTAGGATCTATCCTCAATCAAACTTGAGGATTACTAGTTCTTAAGAAGAAGAAGATACACTTGTATAAAAAATATCCAAATTCCACAACCAAGATTCTACAACACCAGTTAAGATGTAAGGTATGGTTTTTTCAGATCTTTTTTTTTTAGTTTTTGCTTACTGAATCTGTCTGTCTCTCTCTTTTTGAAAAAGTGGGGGTACCCAAATGCACCAAACTTTTTAGTTTGTGAACCTATGGAAAGACTTGGACGATCAATTCCAACAATGACGATTCTTTGTTGATTCTTATTCATGATAGGGAATTAACTGCAGGTTAACAATAACGTACAACTTGCTTTTACTTTATCATAATAGATCAGAGACTTGTAATGCATAAATTTAAGTAAAGCAAGAGACTAGAAGTTTTATTGTAACGAGGAAACTGCTTAGTGATTTTTTTTTATTTTTTTATTTTTTGAAAAAGAAGGGGGTACCCAAATGCACCACCAACTTTTTAGTTCGTGAACCTATGGAAAGACTTGGACGATCGATATCCAAATCCCTGAGTTGAGTCGTAACGATCAATTCTAACAAAGACAATTCTTTGTTGATTCTTATTCATGATAGCGAATTAGGTGCAGGTTAACAATAACGTACAACTTTCTTATACTCTATTATAACAGATCAGAGACTTATAATGCGGGAAGTTAAGTAAAGCAATACACTAGAATTTTATTGTAACGAAGAAACTGCAATCCAGCAGAAAAGCCCCGTACCTCGTCCAGTTTGAACACCATACAATATTAAGCCGCTACAAATACTCAGACTGGGATGTAGTTCACACTGAATTAAGCTCACTAAGCAATTCAGTTACTTTCACACTCCTTACATCTCATGGATCTCACAAGACCCTGAGCACTTGCATCGCGATACATCACCAACTTTTTGCTCGTGAACCAAATAAACAGACAAACCATTGGACGATGTCGTAAATCAATATCCAAAGACAACCTGAATGATATATTTCGGAGCCGGGGACGGCTCCAATTTAAAGGTGGTGGTATTGTAATACCCCAATTCGGCGGTGGTTGGTCGAACGATGGAAAATAAGTAATAGTTTGTCCTTTCCTAACACCGAGGCCTTTTCAAGCATAACTAACTCAGAAGTTGGAAAGACTCTGCAGTTAAGCGTGCTCGGGCGGGAGTAGTCCATGGATGGGTGACCTCCGGGAAGCTGCTGCCGGATGACCGCAGCGGTGCCCGTTGAAAACCCCACACCGTCGGATGACCGCAGTGGTTAAGTGGGGACAGTATCGGTGGAGGGACGGGTCGTTACAGATGGTATCAGAGCCGACGACGGTTCACCTGTCGAGGGTGGGAGAGTACGCTGGACGGGTTGTGTGCCAGGTAGCTCGTCTCATGAGGGGCAGGGAACGTCGAAGATCTGGGCTAGAAAAATATATTCCGGAGTCGGGGACGGCTCCAATTTAAAGGTGGTGGTATTGTAATACCCCGATTCGGCGATGGTTGGTCGAACGATGGAATATAAGTAATAGTTTGTCCTTTCCTAACACCGAGGCCTTTTCAAGCATAACTAACTCAGAAGTTGGAAAGACTCTGCAGTTAAGCATGCTCGGGCGGGAGTAGTCTAGGGATGGGTGACCTCCGGGAAGCTACTGCCGGATGACCGCAGCGGTGCCCGTTGAAAACCCCACACTGTCGGATGACCGCAGTGGTTAAGTTGGGACAATATCGGTGGAGGGACGGGTCTTTACACACGGCCTCTAACACGACGCCTAAGTTTGATTTCCTTAAAATATGCGATCAAGGTTAATCGAAATCGAGTTCGTCATCAATTAGGGGTTACTGTCTTCAAATCTTGTAGAGATACCTAATAGATTTTACCTCACAAGGTAACAATCTTAACCTTAAGTTTGGATCATATTCTTTGTGGAACTTGTAGGACTTAATTTTACTTAAAAAGGACTTAAGAAGTTTATAACAAATTCTGATCTTGATCATTCTGAATGACCTTATAGCAGAACAGAAGGGCCTTTAGAATATACCAAAAAAAAAAAAAAAAAACACACGATACAAGATTGAGAAACCCGACCCGACCCGTGCTTCAAGAATCCCCAAGTGACCGGTCTTTACAATAGTCGTAAACTAAAAGGTTTTAAAAGAGCGACTAAACTTGCAACAAGGATTTACAAGAGTGTGTAGAGGGTTTAAGATGATTGTTGCAGGAGGTCCTTTAATTATAATGATCATCAAGGGAGGTTTAACACAAGAATTAAGCAACCATAGATTAGGTCTCAAGCAATTTTGTGAGCTAAACAAAGTCCAATAGCTTGCTCGGGTCCAAGTATAAACTTCTCAAAAAGCTCAAGTCCACAAGTGGTTAAGCGTGTGAAAAGTTCACCTTGAATAAGAAGGTTTGTGCACCAAAATATTTGCATGAGAAACCATGCACATGGTTCGCGAATCCAAAGAGAAAAAAGGACATGAGTGTAACAACATAGTATGGTTCGTGAACCTTATAACCATAAGGCTCGGTTACGGTACCCACTCATATGGTTTTTGAATTCAAATGTACTTAGGAATTCAAGAATTTTTCCATCTTGCATGGTTCACGAACCTAAGTGCAAAACTACTTAGTCTAGAAATTTAATATGCAAGCCACTGTACATTTATGAGTTTTTACACTTAGAGTTCCAAGTCTTCGTGCATAAAGGATGAAACCAATGTGTTAAGACTCAAAGAACAATTTATTTAGATCCTTCTTATAAAGATCAATACATAATGCTATTAACTATTATGATGATAGATTGATAAAACACGAGTATAAGAAATAATCCGTACTAAACTTTGATGATAAGACTTAATAATATCAAATGCTTAATCTCCGTTCTTCGATCCTCAACGGATATTCAACTCAACACCTAACCTATCCTAGTCCTAGAATAATATTAGTAGGCTAAATCAAGGATTATGTTTTGGCATCTAAACTTGATAACTTGGTAGACATACTAACACCAGTGGGTTTGACCGAGCAATGCTCTAACAATATTTTCATTAAACATGGTTCAAGACTTATCAAAATTGATCTCTTGGCCAGAGTCTAAGCAGTATTTATGAAGATAATCCTTAATGCAAGGTATCAATATTAAACTTTGGAAAAGCAAGTTATCATCAATAAACAACAAATGCGTGATCAAATGGGAATTCCTAGAGACTGTTACATCCAAGCAAGACCATTTTTAGTAAGTTTATCAATGTAGGTAGAAATGGCCTCAGAACAAAGGATATATATAAAGATATATAGAAAGGGTCTCTCATTTTTCTAAGACCTCTCCTAGGTTTAATAAAGTCACTAAGAACACCATTAAGCAAAACAAAATAAGGCAGACACTGAATGATAAGATTAATCCAATGAATAAATCCAATTTCTTAAGGACTTTCCCAAGAAAAGATAATTCAAGTTTATCGTAAGCTTTAGAAAGTCTATCTTAAGCAAATGACCTCATTGGTAAGCAATATTTACCAATATATTGTCCAGAGTTACTTCTTGAAGGAACAAAAAGCACCCTAATTTGGATTATAATATTCTACTATGTGTTTTTGTGCACCCACGCAAGAAAGGAGCTATCATTCACATTCACATCTGACACTAACTTTAAAAGATTATGCAGGTTGTACTATTGAAGCAAGGGGACGGTGGGCAAATTGTAGCACAAATGATCAACTAGCAGAGGCAGGAGCTAAGAAGGCTTTCCTATGGGCAGCTGAATGGAGTGGTACAACGTGATTTTCCTAAGCGACTCACAACCAACTCTAGTGTTGCTGACGGAAATGTATGCCAAAGCAAGAAAGGAGAGATATGAACTCAGCGAAGATTTCGGTAACCAAAAACATTCACATCTGGCTTCACTGGTTTGTTCTCTATAGTCTGACGTGGTAAATGGTACTGAAAAGTAAAATTGATTCCATTTTTTCCTAAAATGAAATAACAGAATATAAATAATGGAAGTCGTGACTCGTGGGGAGCCGTTAGAATCTGTCTTCTTTCCCTTTTTCGTTACCCCAAAAAAACATGAGAAAGAAAGAAAGAGGGAAAAAATAAAGAACATACAAAACAAGAACCAAGAACGACGACACTCCATCTCTTGCTTCGTTTCTAAACACAAGGTTTAACTCCAAGAAAATCGGTGAAAAAAGAAAGACATAATGAAAGTAACAAACCTTTCTTCCTTTGAAGAAATCCGATTCCCTCTTTGTAAGTCTCTCTCTTCTTTATTAGTATTCATCATTTGATTTTATTTTTGGGTACTCATTTAATTGTATTGTGCTAACTAGGGTTATCATTTCCTGAAATATTCGCTGCAGATTGGTGATCCATTTTTTGCAAATTTAACAAAATAAATATATACCATAAACTGAAATCTTGTGGGTGTTATTGAGGATGGGAGATCATTTTGTGCTACTGGTGGATCGGTTGCTAACTGAATCCACACTTGAAGCTGCATTAGAGAGCAGAAACCGGTCTCAGCAACAAGCTAGCGGCTCTCCGGTAGGAGGTGAACCTGCCGCTTCATCCAACAGGATGGAATTTACCCCTGGGAAATTGGTGGAGTGTAGGATTTGTCAGGATGAGGATGATGACTCTAAAATGGAGACACCTTGTTCTTGTTGTGGTAGCTTGAAGGTAATACTTTTCTTTCAACACCAAAATTTTCTTTTCTTTATCGGTATATTATTTGATATTGTGCTTGGTTTGTAGAAGTTAGGTGTTGAGGAGTTTCTAAATCAGGTCATGGGTATCAACACTGCACGACTTAGCCATTTTGTTAGATGGACATTTGTTATTGGGTATTGATAAGTATTCCCATTGCCATACAATAGCTTCAAGGGCTTGAATTATTGAGCTAAACTAGGTGACTGGTTCCGGGATAGTTTGACTAGGCTAAGAATGGTGAAATGTGCAGTTATCCTCATGTTACTTTTTTTCTTCTTGTATGCCAATAATGCTGTAGGAAATTGAAGCACTTCCCATCCTAAGTTACAGGTTTGACTTGTCAAGGTTAGAATTAACTAAGAAATGATGACCAACCGAAAAATTATCCTTTGTCGCATATTAGAGTTCGAACATGCTGTAAGATAGGAGCACATTTTTGTAGTCTTTAATAACACCACCAAAGACTACATTGCTGAATATATCTAATTCAACTTACCTAAGTAATTATGCAATATAAATACTAAATTTGTAGAGTATAAGTGTTTCAGTTGGACACTGAAACTTCTTTATGGGTACATAACATATGTATGTTCTTATTCCACTTGCTACTAAGCATGGTAAACCTGAGAGCCCAAACTGTGCTGAACCTCAAATTGAATTAGCAATTCACTGTGTTTTTATCTTTTTTCTTATTCCTTCTTTAGCCCATGTAAATTATCATCTAGTCAGTTTGATTAACACACCTGCCCAGCCTTAAGATGTTGACGCATGTTCGTGGCATTTTATATCTTTAAGACCAATCTTGCCCACTGCATTACATATAGAACTGATTATTGACACATCTACTTCTTGGTCACTAAAGTATGCTCACCGAAGATGTGTCCAGAGGTGGTGTAACGAGAAGGGGGATACTATATGTGAGATATGTCACCAGGTGAGAGACTATTCTATTAGTATTTTCTTACTTCTGTTTGTATGTTAATGATTTGGCCACACCTAGCTGTGCCAGTGACCTTTATTTTTTTGATATATTCTTCACTAACAACTTACTTACTTATTAGCTGCCTATTCTATTGGCAGCCATTTAAACCAGGTTATACAGCACCTCCCCCTTTATTTCATTATGGAGGTATCCCAATGAACTTTAGGTATGTCAGAGAAGTGATCTGCCCTTGCTAATTTGTTTTCCGTGAACATTGTAACTGATGCAACTGAATTGCCTTAGGGATCTGACATTACATTTACCATTTTTCTTCATATAGAAACTGAAATTGGTGTTACATTATATCCCGTGTTATGATACTTCTTTTATGATAATGCATCTTCACGGCCACCTAATCGAATTCTACTAACTCCTGAAATGTTTTAACTTTATGCTCCCTTGATCTTGCTTTTAGAGGAAACTGGGAGATTCCCAGGCGGGAGCTATATAACCCTCGGTTTATAGCTATGGTTTCAACAAGTCGCAGTTTTCTGGATGCTGACTACGATGATTATTCATCTCCCACTTCAAGAAGTCTCATTTGTTGCCGTACAGTCGCTATAATTGTAATCTCTCTCTCTCTCTCTCTCTCTCTCTCTCTCTCTCTCTCTCTCTCTCATTTCTCATTTTCTCCTTTGCAGTTCATGGTTCTTCTAGTCCTACGTCATGCTTTGCCTATCATAATTAGTGGAACTGATTACTACTCTTTCACAATGTTCATGGTAAGGTTTACTGCCAGTATTGCACTTTCTTTTGGTAGAAAAAACCAGATAAATTTGTACAAATTACAGTGAAGTGAATGAATGATAGATTGAACTTTTGTTTTGTTACTCTTAACCAACAGTTGTTGCTATTAAGGATCTGTGGCATACTTTTACCAATTTATCTGGCTATCAAAGCAGTGGCGGCTATCCTACGCCGGCGTCGCCAACATGTAAACCCTTTTGAGCTTATGCTATTCCATCTTTTAGGACTATCAAACCCCTGTTTCAAGGGTGTTTTGTTTTCTTTCATTCTTCCATCTTCCTTTTTTATTTACGATAATCAGTTATGTTCCCATATACTATAGCAATATAAAAGTTCAGCCATCACTACTAAACTTCTAAAACAAGTTTGCACCTTCTAATGGCCATGCTTCTAATATGAATTTAATAGTTCATTTGTTCCTTTTTAGTGAAGGAAGAGGAAACTTAATTCTATTTTCTTGAACTGCAGGAACCACGTGCTATGTCCTATAACACATCTGGAGAAGTTGAGCAGGCACATTTGCAGCCTCAACAGCATCTTATTCATGTTCACTAAGATAGTAATGCATAGATGTCCTAGATCACCAACTCAATCGAAACAAGAAAATACACAGTTCAGGTTGATTCAAGCTTATCACTGGATATGTGTATGTATATATACTATATCAATAACTCAGCTGAAACTGTAAATTATTTTAGGCATTAACCAAATTATGTATATACTCAGCTGTAAATGTTAATTATTCTAGGCATTAACCCTCTCGTTTAATGTATGTACTCAGCTACAACTGTAAATTATTTTAGGCATTAACCATATCTATGTATAGAGTATATATACTCAGCTGAAAATGTTAATTACTTTAGGCATTGGCCCTTTCAATGCAGAAGAATTTCTCTTTTGGGGTAGAAAAAAGAAATAAATGTAATTCCCTATTGAATACAAACTGGTTAAAAGACAAACAGTACATTTATTCCTGTATAGCTGACCAAAACTGAATTGGGGGCTTGATCTCTATACTGCATAGAACAGAGGCTACTATACTAATTACTAGAGATTGCAGTAGGTCTGAGGTACCAAAACTAACTTGGCAAGTCCTGCCCAGCGTTTTTCGTGACAACAGACCACCAACTGAAGCTCGGGGAATGCCCAGTTCCAATTTTCGGAAAGTAGAATAGATTGCCGGTGCCGGATACCATAAGATGGGTCATAACACAACATGATAGTGTAGTGTAGCCCAAGTGTAATAAAATAAACCACCTAGTTTAAAGACAAAATTGGAGTTAAACTGAGGTAATTGAGAGCATTTTTGTCAAAGATAATTGTTGCCAGGATGTAACTAACGTGTGGAACCTAGCTCAACATATATCAAACGATAATGGGCTGCCACGCATGTCATCAGAGAAGCCATATCATCAACATTTCTGCCACGTATGACGTTACTATCCTATACGTGTCTAATTAGTAACTACACTACTGTTTATTGCTATGCACTTCGGCACAATGCGTATATATGAAGCAGCACTGTATTTCGAGGCATACACTAGAAGCCTATTCTGCTGCTACCTGAAATCAACATCTTTTAATTTCCATTGTTTTTGAAGCATAAAACTAGCTAAGATGAGTCAAGAACAACCAAGAAGGCCTGAATCCGGTGAACAGAACATGAGTACTGCTCATCTGAAAGAACAACCAAATCCTGATTATAACCAACAGAAAGAACCTATTAAATATGGTGACGTGTTTCCGCATGTTTCTGGTGAACTTGCTTCGAAACCTATATCCCCTCAGGATGCTGCTATGATGCAGACTGCTGAGAATTTAGTGCTTGGCCAGACTCAAAAAGGTGGTGCTGCTGCTGTTATGCAATCTGCAGCAACAAAAAATGAAAGAGCTGGGCTAGTTGGTCATACTGATGTTACTGATGTCACTGCTGATCAGGGTGTTACTGTCGCTGAAACTGACGCCCCAGGTAGGCGTATTATTTCTGAATCAGTTGCAGGCCAGGTAATTCATCGTCTCAAGCTGTTTTTTATTTTTCCCCTCAAGTCTTTAACTAGGCATACATATGGTTGCAAGTTTAATTTACGAATGCAAAAAATCCTATTACTGCAAATAGGTGATTTCGGAGTACAGTAGGCCAGCTCCCTTAGCAGCAACAACAACGTCAGCAATAGCTAAAGATGCAGTTACAATAGGAGAAGCATTGGAAGCGGTGGCAATAACTGCCGGAGATAAACCGGTGGACCAAAGTGATGCAGCAGCAATACAAGCAGCTGAAGTGAGAGCAACTGGTATCAATGCCACCATTCCTGGCGGTATTGCTGCGGAAGCTCAATCCGCCGCTAGTGCTAATGCTCGGATGACTAATGAGGAAGAGAAAACCACTCTCTCCGATGTTCTCAAGGTACTACTTACTATGATAGCTGTTGTGGTGTACACAGATAATTTTGGTATAAATTTAACCTTCTAATGATTGAGCTTTGTGAACAGGATGCAACATCCAAATTGACCATGGATAAAACTGTGACTAGTGAGGATGCTGAAGGAGTGGTTAGTGCTGAGCTAAGGAACAACCCACATATGGCTACATACCCTGGTGGTGTAGCTGCTTCTGTTGCAGCTGCAGCCAGGCTTAATCAAGAACAGTAAGCAGGTTGCCAGGTAGTAGTAGTAGTAGTAGTAGTTGTAAAATAGAATCAAGTGTAGCTGTAGATATGTCAAGCTAATGCCATGGTGAAGGTCTTTTGTTACTTTGTAAAATTAGAACCTCTTCATTTTGTACAAGTGTCTTGTAATGTGAATCAAAGTTATTAAATAGGTTTCTAGTCTATTTATGGATGATGTACTCTACTTTTGGATGCCGGGAGTCTTAAAAAGTATACAGGCACCTGAAAATCCTTCGCTTACCGAGGAACGCACATCTGTTTAATCCGTGGGTGCTTGGTGTTCATCCGTGAGTGTTCGGTTTTCACCCGAAGTGCTCCAATTTGAAGCTGTTCGTAAATTTCTGGAACAGACTTTTTGCTCACTCTTTCCTAACAAGTTTTCAACGCCATTGAACATCTCACTCTCCCACTTTCCTCTAGCGGTTTATAGAAATATTTCTCGACTTGTCAGCAGAGTAACTATGCATTACTAGGTTGTTCAGCCCGTGCATCTGCACGGGCCCTAGTTTAGACGTCTGTTAATAGGACGTGAAAGATTTATGTCTGATTGCAAGGTGTGTGATATTGTGGTAGTAACAACATTAATTAAAGAATTCATAGTTTGGTAACTGAGAGGGGGGGTCTTGAGAGGGATCATGTGACAGGGTATTTTTGAGAGGTTTTAAACTTGTTAAATTTTGATTTGGATCATAACTCATCTATCTATTGTTTAACCATTGCAGACAGTTTTTTTGGTAGGATTCCACCATTCCTCAGTTCACCTAAATGCATTAGTTTTGCAACACGCCATTTCGTTCAGGTGAAAAATCAAAATCCTTCTCGCTGATTTGTTTTCCGAATCAGTAATTTATCTATCTTAAATATCACATGTGGAATTATAGGTAATACTTGTGTATATCAGTGATCGTGACCATTTGCACAAAATATCTGAATGTGCTGCTTTGTGTTTATAACCAATGGTATTTAGTGCATTGTACAATAACTACAATGATGCTTAGGATTATTACGTTATTGCTGATCTCCTGGCTTCTTTTTTTTTTTTTTTTTTTTTTTTTTCTAAAATGGTTCTACAACATGCCAGTTAATGAGTATGTAACAAAAAACATGACTCCAGAGTTGTGTGCGCGTAGCACAGATTGTAGAACGAACTATAAGTTCATCACTATTCTAGCTAGTTCTCTTCCTAATGATCTGAAAAAACCTATTGTTGTGCTTTTTACGGTGTCCCTCTGAAATATCCAAATTTTAGTCTGTTGCGTCCTAGGTCTTCAACCTTTGTTCCACATCGATTCATTTGTTTTTGTGAGTTGGACAACGTTCTCAGGTCCTGCATCATGCGCCTCTGGCTTGTCCCTTCTTCCTATCGTTGGCGCTGCCTGCCAAAAATTCAAGTATCTGCATAAAGTATCAAATCCAGTTCCGTATGAGTATGCATGAATATTAAAACGCCAATCCAGATTTACATCGATAAAAAGTAACCTTGAAATTGGGTTATTTTGAGTTTCCTCCCCTCTGAAGATTGGTATTTTGCGTTACCTCCCCAAAAAGATTCAAATTAGTGATACCTCCCCCCGTCAGTTTTCTGCCTATGTGGCTGTTATATGCCACGTAATTTTGTACATGTGTCACCCTATATTAGGATTTGACTAAAGTACCCTCCCAAAATATCTTATCTGGAACACGTGTCTATCATTTAAAGATCTGATCCAACGGTATCTAATCGAGTCAGAAGATGAAGGGTGATAGATCTATCACCTTTTTGATGGCTTATTAGAGCCAAACACGTGCCCTCCTTCTCTTTAACTACCACCATTGGAGCGAGAACTCCATTACTGTTTTCATCGAACAGAAAAAACACAGAGAAGTGAGGAAAAAAGTTAGGTTTCTGGGTAGGTTTTTCGTGTGATTTTTGTGGGGGTTCTCAATTTCGAAGAAGGAAAACACAAACAAGAAGTTACCGGCGACGCATATTTCGATTTCATTTTCAGTTTTTAGTCTCTTTCTCTCTCTCTCGCAACGGAAACCAGATCTGAACAAATCGATAGAAAGACTAAAGAAATTAGCAGACACCAGGTCAACATTCACAACCAGCAAATCAGACAACATCAAGCACTGGAATATCATGTCCGTTTTCATCAAATTTTAAGAAGGTAACCACTGGAAATTGATTCTCATTAACAAATTTGATTTTAGTATTTTGATTTTGATTTGATACAAATTTGGGTATTGTGAGATCGATAATTTGGATTTGAAATTGGGTTTTCGGAAATTATGGTTGATCTTGATAATTGAAATTGGGTTTTCCGAAGTTAGGGTTTCAGAATTAGGGTTTTTAAAATTGGGTTTCTGTTTCTGCTCAAATCGAATGTTTATTGATGTGTTTGTAATTGGAATTGGGTTTGGTTATGTTGAAATAACTCTACTTTGATCAGAATGACAGTCTCTGACTGCATTTCAAATGGAAATTTGGTAAGGTGGTAAATTGCAAAGTTGGTAATTAAGAAAAATCATTATTTATCAGGCTACTGTGAGGTTTAGTTACGTTTTCATGCTGTCAATGGAAATTTGGTAGTATACATTTTTGATTTATCCACAAAAATGCTAGGAATTTGTAGTTTAAACAAGCGATTTTTATGGGATATATAGGTAGGCTTCATCATTTGTTCTTTGTATAATCTTACTGAGAAT
Source organism: Papaver nudicaule (assembly GCA_023529015.1). Lineage (NCBI taxonomy): Eukaryota > Viridiplantae > Streptophyta > Magnoliopsida > Ranunculales > Papaveraceae > Papaver > Papaver nudicaule. The sequence goes on from JAJJMA010337823.1 coordinate 17,032, forward strand.
TGAGTGCTGTTTCTCAAGATTATATGTGTCATGATATTCTGATCTTAGCAGAGAGATAAGGGCTGAAAGCGGTATCTTGTGTCACTAGGGGCTGGTCGAACTGTAGTATCTTTGAATTATTGGGGTAAAGAGTAGTGTTATTGGGGATGAGTTTCCTTAAAAAGTGAAAAGTAGGTAGTGGCTGGTGACTGATCCTCTTTCAATCTGAGTGATTGTACTACATGCATGTAACTCATGGGTTCACAACCTATAAATAAAATTGGGCAAAGTTGCTTTGAGCTTCATTGATTGTATTGTCTTTTGGTGGCATTTGCCAAGGGTCTTGCCGTGGCACAATTTTTAGACTGTAGGAAGCTATTGTGATCATTCCAACTAACATTTCCGAAATTTTAATATGAAGCATTATGTCCTGTAAACTCAAATGCAGTCATGACTAATCATTTGAAATGGATGTGGAGATGGTATCCAGATGAGTTGTAACCTTGGAAAACTTAGCTGGCCTTTTGCATCATAATTCATCTTCCAATTGTGTTTGCTACGGAGTAACTTCTAATTCCCACAAATAACTCTACTTTGATCAGAATGACAGTCTCTCTGCTAAGTAGTTAATACTAAAGTAAAAGTCGTTTAGGAATTACCGTTAAGGATATCTCTTTTCTTTAGTGCACATTAGTCTAATCTTAATTCTCAATTTTTGCAGGTTTTGTATCTCAACCTCTTCTAGAAGATCAAAGTTCATAAATCATGACTAAGAGGATATAGAAAGACAAAGTCCTGTTGGATTCTCTTTCAGAAACTGTGCACACTCAAACAAAAACAAATTAAGATTATACGAAGAAAAGCAAATCTCGATGGTTGAAGTTCATATGCTCTGAAGAAGGCAGTGAAGAAGGCACTACTTTGTGTATTTCAGTTGAATTTTCCCTTTTTTTGAATATAGAGAAACTGTACTCTGTTTTTTGGGTTGTTGTACTCTGTTTTTGGGTTGTTTTGGAGCATTTGTTTTGGCTCCGAACTAGTGCTACTTTGGAGCTAAATGAATGTGTTTGCTTTAAGATGAATGTGTTTGCTTTTAGTTAAACTGTTTTTTTTTACTCTGTTTTTGGTGTTAGGTCCTCTGTTTTTGCAGGTTGAAGTTCATATGCTCTGAATATGACTTGCAATTTTTACAGGGAACAAGTAATGACTTTACATCTTTTCTGGATAATACCTCCCCTTTCAAAAAATAAAATTGGTAAAACCTCCCCTTTCCAAGATTTAAATTTGCGATACCTCCCCTATATTTGACCGTATGATCATCTCATCAGATTCGTCCACGTGTAAAAAAAATAAAATAATAATATAAGGGTATTTTCGGTTTTAATAATACACGTGTCAAAAATGCCAACGTGTAATTTCTTGCTGACTCAGATAACAGCCACATAGGCAGAAAACTGACGGAGGGGAGGTATCACTAATTTGAATCTTTTTGGGGAGGTAACGCAAAATACCAATCTTTAGAGGGGAGGAAACTCAAAATAGCCCCTTGAAATTAGATTGTACGTCAATATCAAAGACACGAATACTAACCTTTTAGGCACAGGTGTGATGCATCTGGGGTCAAAATCGTGGTACATTCTTATTGAGTTCGTGGACGATAGAGTAATTTTTCCTGAACATAAATCAGTCGTTGTGTCGGGTAATCACATAGATGGCAGCTTAAGTCTAGAATAATATTCATTGTTATATTCTATCCATAGAGTACCTTGGTAATACTTTACGAATGTAGAGCAAACAGCAACCAAATCTGAGTTTCGCCAGTAGCTAGGATAAAAGTGTCTGTCAATCGCTTGGCCAATTAACTTTACATAATTTCAAGGACATTCATGCGTCATACATTTAAACATGAAGGACTTCCTGGCCATTGATAGCTAAATCCAACTTGGTACTGCTTGACAGTGAAATGACAAATAGACTGTGAAGTGTTTCATTCACATCTTTCCAGAACTAACCACTATCTACCAACATTAATGTTTCAGACCACCATTTATATGTACCTCTGATGTTGGTCTCTATCAATAGACATGTAGTTATTGAAAATGTAGGACACAGTATTTGTAGATATATTCAGAGGCAAAAGGATAAGAATCGTGTTGCAAACCTAGATGGTTTGTCGCAAATTGCATACTGTCGTGGGAAAGCATGAAGAGACATCCCATGACTCCTGCATTGTTACTGTCATAAAGAAGAAGAACAATATCATTTTTGTGCAGTTAGAGGAATATATCAGTTTCGTGCGTAAACTTTTGACAGGAGTGGAAAGACGAATGATACATAACTTGCTCAAGTCCATAATTAACTTCGACTGCAAAAATAAATATCAGTCTAGGCTTCTTTTAATATGACGTGCTCTCATGTCTGGATTTGCTCTTCCTATTTTAAGAACCTTGTATTTATCAGAGAGTTTATTCACATTGTCATCGGTGATCTTAATTCTAAAAAGAAAATTCTCTACGATGATTGTCTTTTAGCTATTTCTGGTTCGTTCAGCTGTAGTGAGGTCAAATATTATTAGTATTGGCATATATGAGTTCTTAAATGCAAATGATTCACTCAATTAATATCAAATAGTAAATTGTTTTAGTACCCATTCGCACTTTTATAGATATATATTCTACATGCTCAAAAGCGGTGTTGTTCATGATCCTCTCAGCATTTAATCCTATTACTTACCCTGTCCGTCTTGTCTTTCACTCTCAGTTGAAGAGAATACCTGCATATCTTTAATTAGTTATGTGTACGTGCTGTCTATGTGACTGTAGTAATTTGTTTTAGATATTTTACCATGGAATATAGCCCTCATACAATCCTACGGGACATTTGGGATTGGGAGAGGTAGCCTGGGACTCATTTCTCACCACCTGTGTATGGCATCTGGTATCTGGTGCAAGCATCATAATGCCATGGTTGGTCATCCACCATGGCTATAACCTTGGCTTCGCAGTTCCATGAAGTACCCTATCGCAAAAATGAAATAAGTTTCTTAGAGTTCAGAAGCATGAGGTAGTCATTTATGTTATTTTTTTTTTATGAGAATATTGAGTTCTGACCTTTTTGCTCGAATCTTGCAGCATCTTGTTAATCTCATGCAAAGTACACATGTTGTTAAAGAGTTCTTCGTCACCTTCCAAGATATGTTGCAAGTATAAAATGAAATATGTCAGTTGCATAATAACATATCCAAGAGACAAAACAGAGGATCCAATACATTTTCAGTACGCTTACAATTTTATGAAATTATGAACTTGAGGTGTGTCCATGTTTATGAGCACTCTCGAACAATTTGTAGTGGATAAATTAGCCACCTCCAGATGGATTTTTACATAGTTTCCAGTAACGATCACACTTGTTGGTTGGTAAATATGCATAATGAAATCCTTGGGCTTCGACGTGGAGGAAATCCTGAAACGTTATCTTGTAATGGATCCATTTACAAATTTGAAAACAATAAACTCATTGAAAAGAATAATACTCCGTGGTATGTTCACTATTCCAGTAGTTCCAAGTAAACATTTATAGATCAAAATGAGAATCCAACAAACTGTAAATGCTCCTGGAGCACTTTGCTAACTTAAAGAAACCAAAATGTGGGGTTGAGAGCATGGACTAATTGCAAGCCGAGCTAGAGCAGAATCTACGCATGAACATAAAATAAGTCATTCAACCAAAACATTAGTCTAACATAGATGGCAACTAAGGGATTTATGACTGTTTTATAATTACTTTTTTGCTTTTAGGTTGAAACTTTAGGGTAAAAGGAATAGGTTTGCACAATGAATCAGAGAACGCACAATATACCGACAATGAAGCTTTAGAGATCAGTGATGGAGTAGTTCTCTATAATATTACTAAACCACGGATGAAACAGTTGCTCTTATCAAAAAAATTTGACAATACGACAAAGTCACAAAGCACAACACAGGTTAATCACCTGGACTGTCACCAAAAGCAAAACCATATTCATATGACATATATGAGTGGTTGCTTTTCGCTGCTAGATCTGCCAATGTAAACATTGAATTCAGAAACAAAAACAGCTGGTGCTATGTAACAGATTTAACAATAACAAAATAATACAGCTCTAAATTCAGTATGATTACCTTGACCTCCATCTAAAGCCAGAGAAGCTGACTTATCAGTTTCTGCAAAGCTATATCCACTTGACTTATTTGAAGCAGCAGCACCCTAATTTTCCCAGCCCATAGTCCCATCGACAGAAGCTGAATCTGCCACAATAAACACATAATTCAGAAACCAAAAAAAAAACTACTGTTATTGAACAGATTTAACAACACCACAAAATACAGCACAAAACTCAGTATCACTACCTTGACCTCTATCTAAAGCCAGAGAAGATGAATCATCAGTTTCAGCAAAGCTATATCCACTTGACTGACTCAAAGTAGCAGTACCCTGATCATCCGAGCCCACCATCTCAGCAACTGGAGTTGAATCTTTGTTCTTGAGAGAAGCCATTAAACCTTCCAGTTGCTCTGGGCTACATTCTAAGATTAAAGCACATATTGCTTGCTCTAGGAAAGGCTTAAATGTAGTTAGCCCACAACTTTCAATACTTACAGACCTACCAAAAATGTATTTTTCCACTCGATTATGAAAACAACCAAGTCAGAATGTTGTCTAGGGATTAACTCTTGATAACAACAGATCTATTTTACTTAAAACAGAAATTGAAACCTCAGTATGATCCTTTCCATCAACTTCTCTGTGCATTCAGGGTAACTGTACGGATAACTCTTCTTTCTTGCCAGTCATCTCCAATTCACCAAGGGAGATGGCTGCACTCTCACAATGACTGAAAGATCTAACTCCCACCTGCGCACAAATAACCCAATCAGATTAAGAAATAATCTTTGCAAGAATGACAGTTCTGTAAGATTAAAACAGAAAAATGATCCTCAGTGGAGAATTCTCCATCCTGGAAGTAACAGTCTAAAGCAATGATCTACAGAATCTACATCAAATTTTACTTCTTCAGCTGAACAGAAGTAGATACTTTCAGTTCTCTCACAATTCAAATTTTAGTATATTATCCCTGGATATTAAAATATTTCTCTAATTACTGTCAGTTAGTGGACACAATTGGAACTCTACTGACAAACCACTATTACTACTCCAGGAACCTAAAAATTACAGATCAAAATAGGAGAAGAAAACTTACCAATGTATAGGCGCCAGGCTCAACTCTTTTCTTCTCATATATGAAATCGAAAAGAGACTGTAATGAGAAAATGAAAAAAAAAATAGCAACGTTAAGATGTAATAAAGCAAAATGCCAACATGAAGGCTCGTAATTAACTGCAACCTAATTCTCCCTTTGAACTGCTTTACCTGTAATTTGTCAGACTATAGAATCAAAACATAATTTCCCAAAAGAGAGCAAACAAAAATGTTTGAACAGCAAATGGTTACTCGAGCATGTCTTTTGTGAAATCAGCATCAAGTTAGAACTTAGAAGAGATTCTTATTAGAAGTTGAATCCCAATCAAAGCAAAGAGAACCCAGTACACAGAGAGAATAAATTAGACTGACCTCCAGAAGAAAGACCCAAGACCCGTTAAATCATCAAGGTT
>JAJJMA010337828.1:0-12962 GCA_023529015.1 Papaver nudicaule
GCTCTTAGCATAACTAACCAACTGACCAGAAGCAGCTTGGTACATTTTTGTTAAGGCCTTAAATTTTTCAGACTATAATTACTACCATTGCAAAAGATGAAAATATCATCAGCAAAAAACAGATGAGAGGGATGAATACCTTTTCTGATCACCATTGGCTGAATCTTGTTAGCATGAATCATCTGAATAATTTTCCTACTAAGTACATCTTCTGATATTACAAATAGAATAGGTGAAAGTGGGTCACCCTGTTTAAGCCCTCTACCAACACCAAAATATCCAACAGGACCCCCATTAAGCATAATTGATATCTTAGTAGTACTTAGTAAAGTGAGAATCCAATTTCTAAAGATAACTGAAAATCCAAATCTCTTTAAAACTTCAAGAAGGAAATCCCAGCTAAGTGTATCATAAGCCTGAGATATGTCCAGTTTCAAACCTACATTTCCTCCTCTTCTCTTGATTGTCATCTCATTTACAAGCTCAGAAGCAAGGACAACCTGATCATGTATATGTCTGCCTTTAATGAAAGCACATTGTTGAGGAGAAACAACTTTATGAAGCAGTGTACTGATTCTAGAAGTAATAATCTTTGTTAAGATTTTAAAACAAAAGTTACTTAGACCAATTGGCCTGAACTGACCAGCTTTCTTTGCACCTCTCATCTTAGGCAACAAAACCAGAAAATTTGAGTTTAGACCAGGAGGAATAATTTGATTAGTCCAGCAAAATCTTATAGCAGAGACCAGATCATCCTTAATAATATTCCAAGTAGTTCTGTAAAAAATGCTTGTGAATCCATCAGGACCTGGAGCTCCATCATCATTCATATCAAAAACAGCCTTTCTAATATCCTCCTCTGTAGGTTCAGCTACAAGAAGTTCATTATCAGTATCATTTATCACTTGGGGTATATTATCAAATAAAGAGTCATTAAAAGTAACAGGATGAGCTTCAAATTTAGAAGTAAAATGATCAATTAAGATATCAGATAATCCTTGAGCAGTTGTAATAATAGTACCAGCTGAGTCTTCAAGTTCAGTTATAGAATTCTGACTTTGCCTCAATTTTATACTTGTGTGAAAAAATTCAGAGTTAGCATCTTCATACTGAACCCAATTTACTCTGGCATTCTGACTCAAAAAAGTATGATATTGTCTAGCAACACTATCATGCTTAGCATTAGCATTTACCAGGTTATCAAGCAAAACCATATTCCCAGGATCAGAATCAGACATAACTGCAGCATCCATCAAATTCTTTTCAGCCTCTTTCATCTTCAAATTTATATCACCAAAAACCTCCCAATTCCACTTCTTAAGAATTACTTTTAATCTTTTAAGTTTGTTCATGAAAATAAAAATTGGATTCCCATTGATTTGCTCCCCCCCATGAATCAATAACCAAATGTAAAAAATCTGGATGAGAAATCCACATTTTTTGAAATCTGTAAGGTGCATTAACAGCTCTAGGAAATGAGGCATCAGAACCAAGTAAAGGGATGTGATCAGAGATGCCTCTAGCTCCAACAAAATAGTTCCATCCACTGAATTTGTCTAGCCATTTGCTATTAAATAAGGCTCTATCAAGATTACAAAGAATTCTCTTAGAGCCACATCTTCCATTTGACCAAGAGAAATTTAAACCACTCTTAGGAGCTTGAAGCAAGCCACAATAATCAATACAATCATTAAAATCCTTCATAGCAGTAGTTAATGGGGAGTTTCCACCCTTCTTTTCAGAAATAGAAGTAACACAATTGAAGTCACCAAAAACCATCCATGGGAGATTCATGTTACTAATATTGCACAATTCCTCCCACAAATCTCTCCTGTTAACAGTGTAAGAATCAGCATGTACACCAGTAACTAACACACTACCAACCTCAACAGTTATGCATTGTTTGTGAATAGAAATTATTGTTGGTGGAGTCATTGATCTATTCAAAAAGAGCCAAATATTACCCTTATTACCATTACTAGAATTATGGATAATCTGATGATGCATACCAGGTAAGATTATTTTGTTTCTCCTTAATGAAGTAGCATGAATTTTTGGTTCAGCTACCCAAACGAAAATAGGATTATGCTTCATAACTAAAGATCTAAGTTTGTCTTTGGCTCTACTTCTCTTTAAGCCTCTGACATTCCAATAAACCAACTTCATCTAGATAAAAATTTTAGAGGAGCAGTGGAACTCCCCTTATTGAAAACTGGCTTCTTAATTGTATTTGCTGCCAACCTAGTTAATGGAGGTGTTTTTGTTTTAACTGGTTTAGCAAATAGTTTTTTCTTCCCAGCCATATCCTTCTTAAGTTGTTGCTCAACAAAGTTACTGGTACCAAAACTGACTGAGGAGTAAAAGAAAATTCCAATAGATTTGAAGAAGTAATAACATTATTTTCTTCAACTTCAGATTCTGAATTAGTCTCTTCCTCAATTGTTTGCAACACTTCAAAAGTATTAGCTGAAAACTGAATAGTTTGATTGTGAGGTGAAGATGAATTTAATACCTGAACTCCACTTGAATCACCAGGCACATTGATAGAATCTTCAAAAATAACCAAAGGTAGTTCAACACTATTTGGTTGATGAGGAATCTCCTGAAATTTCAAAGGGATTTCAGGAATTTTAGGAACATAAACTTCTTTGCCTCCCTTATTATGATTCCTTCTTCTTCTTTTGACAAATTGAAAACCATTATGATCTTTATTCTCTGTTTGCATTTGCTCCTTTTCCTTAGATCTACATTCAGCATCCCAATGACCAATAACACCACAATGTGAACAGAATTTAGGAGCTCTAGGAATTTCAACAGGCTGGAAAAAACCACCATACTTAGATTCCACCCAAATTTTGTCTGGAATTTGCTTAGCAAAATCAACTTCCACCAGAACACTAGCATAGTATCCTAACTTCTTCTTAAGTGTATTACTATCCACTTTGATAGAACATTAGCATAGTATCCTAACTTCTTCTTAAGTGTATTACTATTCGGGTCTAATTTTCTTTCAATGATGATATGACGATCCTCATGGAACTTATCTCTGCTCTTCCTGTTATAGAAGATCCAGCCAGAGGCATCCATGACCGGTTCGTGAACCGGTTCAGGAACAAATTCATCAAATTCATCACTTGAACTGCTGGAATTGTTCACACCTTCTCCAACATCAATCACTCTGCTAGAAGAACCCTGATTTCTAGCACTTCTTCTAAACATACTTTTAGAAAAGTGAATAGTGTTGAAAACACTTACTTGATGATTTCTCCCAAGACACAAGGAGTTTGAAGAAGAAACTTGTAACCCCTTTGATAATTTTTCAACACGATCGTTTTGATGTCAAAAGGAGCAAAAACGGTCCGTGAACCTGGAAGATCTTCATCAACAGCAAAGAGTAGCCATTAGAGTTTCTCTTAGAACCTTAAAAGATATAAGGTGAAGAGGAGAACTCGAGAAGACCTTATCCAGAGAAATCCGGGTCCGGGCGGTTCGGGAACCAGGTCATGGGTTGTGGATAGCCCAGATTAAGCGGATTAGTCCTGTGGACAGCTTCTAAATAGGTTTTTAGGGGTTCCTAGGCTTTACATGTGCGAAACACATGTGTCTTGGTCAAAGAAGGTCTTTGACTACTTCCTAGGACAATTTTTTTAGGACATTTTTCTCTTCATACCACAGTCTAATGGAGCAAGGCTCAACATTTAGAGTTAGCGTGTGAGAAATTATTCCAATGATGTCTTTATATCAAGCTTAGACGGAATATACTTGATATTTAGACATAAAACACTTTCACGTCCCCAAGAAAGAATTTCTTTCCAGTTTCTAATTGAAACTGGGGGATTTTGGAATTTATTATTAATTCTTTCTATTCGAAAATCGAAAGTATTTATCTCAGATGTTAGATAAATTAATATATTTTTCTCTGAGTAGGGTTTATGAAAGAATTTATAACCTTTGTGCTTTGCCCTTGGAAACTGTGAATAGTTCTGCACAACATGACAGTTTTTGGCAAAGCGTATGGATCTGTTTTCCTGCTTAACAAAATGTGTAACATCTTGTTTGTGGGGACATGATTCTACAGATAATTCATTCTCTTGAGTCACATCAATGTGTAGAACACACATTTGATCATGAATTGTTACATTCATGGGTTCCTCGTTGAGAAGGGTGTTGATAATGACCTGATCTTGACGTTTTTCATAAAAAGACGCTTCAGTCTCTCTAATAAGTTGATCAATATCAATTTCAACACATGCATTTTCCTCTATGACCTTGTTAAGTCGATTCAGAGACTCTTCTTCTTTTCTAAGATATGTCTCTAGGTCATGAGAGATATTATCAATCTGTTTTTCAAGATCAATGAAGCCTTGAACAGACTTAATATATCTGGGAGGATGCCAAGGAGTTCTCTTGCTGATATGATGAGACCTGGCAGTGGATCATCCGCATCATCATCTTCAACGTCTGTTAGTACGTTACAAGCGTTTGAGCTTTGAACCATTACTCACAAGCCTAGATTAACACAGACAGTTACGTCTTTAATGTGTTCACCCGCTCTGATACTAATTGAAAAAGGAGGGGTACCGAAATACAACCAAATTTTCGTTTGGGCTCGTGAGTCTTATGGTTTAAGTTTGGACGATCTCACAAATCAATATGCAAACCTAGATAACCGGAGTTGTGATCTTGGGGATCAACTCGACAAAGTTGGGACTTTGGAGTTAAACTCTACGGTTAGTGAATAACGTACTACTTGGTGTTTTAATTATATAATCAGAGATATAATGCGGAAAGTAAAAGCACACAAGACACCAGAGATTTTTTTAACGAGGAAACTGCCTTGCAGAAAAACTTCGGGACCTCGTCCAGATTGAACACCGCCCAGTACAAACTGACTACAAACGCTAGCCTACTATAAGACTTCGGTCTGGGATGTAGCAGAGACCAACTCCAGCCCTCCAAGCGAATTGGCTACCGTCGCACTCCTTAAGTCTCTAGATCCCCCACAGATCGTCACACACTTGATTCCCCCAGCTGACGTCCTTTACAGGCCTAGGAGTTGCTTTGACCGATGTCAAAGGCTTGTGTCAGCAATACTGGCTTTACAACCTAATTGTTGACGTATGGTCTAACTGTCCTCTATCAGTTTACCACACACAAGTTGACTTCCTTCGGATGATTAAATCCAGGTCATACGGAAATCTACTTCACAAATCGGGGCTGACAAGCAAACCGAGTAAGCTATGCCCAATTTATCTCTACCTTAGTTATACACGAAGAATCACTTAAGAAACTTGTATAACTGGAGCTAACTAGGTCTTACAACACCGAGTGCAGCCGTGCGTTGCTGCCTGTCAACCCTGTGTGTAACGTATCAATTCTTGAATAGTCGTATAGCAGAAGAGACGGACTATGGAATAGACAAGAACGTGATCAGGTTACCAAAGTTACAGGTTAATCCGATTTCAACCAAATATGGTCTCAATCTCCTACATGTGCTTCCCAACTCTCAAGAGAAGTCTTTTATAGTCGTAGGGAGTTCCCAGAGGAGATGCAACCTATAGCGGATGACTATACCACAACAAGCATTCACCGAAGTGAAAAGAGTTTACGCTACCTTTCCTATGGACCTTCACGTATGTTTGATGCTTGCGGTATTTGTCCATAGACACCTCTATTTATAGCATTCAATAAGACAGGTTGCTTTGGAATAAAGCAATCAATTACTTGTCCCACAAGTTAAGGAAACCCTAAACTTAATAACCAAGTAATAGAGATTAATCTCAATTGGAATTCTTTTTATCATTTATCTGCCAAGTGTTTTGTTAGCTCAAAAACACTTCAAGATAGAATCCAACAGACCAGAGATAATCTTATCTTACTGACTCATTGAGGATCGTTAGATGGACCACAAAAGATATTATGTGATATACAAGTCCACCTAAGAGATAAAGGAGTTTAGAGTTTGACCCAAGTGAAATTCTGAAAGAATATCCACTAAATCCGACACCAGCAAAGTAACCAACATTGGGTTCGCGTCCTAGTTCGCGAAATGTTCAGTCACTTTGGAACTCAGAAGAAATCCGAGTTTCTGGTTTGCGAACCGGTTCGTGAACCGTGCGCCTGTCAGATTTCGTCAAATCTGGATTCCGCTGGAAGTTCTGGGATGACCAGGACTTAGACGTGTGTACGTCCTCAACTGTAATCCATGGACTCTTTGCTCAAGAGTACTCCTTTAGATTCATCCATATCCAACTAACTATTTACAAGCAAACCATTGTAATGGACACATGGCACCGAATCTATATCATTCATTCTTGTACTCACAGTATTTGTGGGAACAAACACTGGTCATGACACAAGGCCACGTTAGACAAGAATACGATCTCAATCGCTATTATCACTACTAAAGTAGTCGACTATATTTCGAAAGAATAGAGAAAGTAGAATAGAAGAATTTCCATAAAGTCATAACTCCTACTAACCTTTTGTCGATGAAGAATAATTGATGTCTTCTTTGTCTTCACAGTCTTCGTCTTCAAGGTCTCTACTACTTTGTCTATATCCCAATTCTGAAATCTAAGCTCTAGTAGGCTAAATCAAGAATTGAGTTTTGACACCTAAAACTGACAACTAGCTTGACATACCAACGTTAGTGGGTTTGACCGGACAATGTCCTAACATCTCTATCAGTTTCTTTCTAACTGCCATAGACCGCCAGACCAATACCCCTAAAGTTATCCCCCCGTGTGATGTTTTGATATCTCGAGTGATGTGCAGATATTGCATGGTTGTGTCGAGTTTGAACAACATCGTGTGGCTGTGAGTGTGGCGCTTTAGAAACGCGCATTTGGACGTGTATCAGCGGCCTTGGCCATTGGCCAGGGCCAGGAACTCATGGCGCCATGGTGTAGCGGCAACGACCTTGGCCTTGGGCCAAGGTCAGGTTTCGTGGCGCCATGCACCATGGCGCCATGCACCATGGCGCCATGGTGTTGGTATTATGGCCTTGGCCTTTGGGCAAGGCCAGTTGTGGCGCCATGGTCTTGGGAGACCACGGCCTTGGCCTTTGGCCAAGGCAACTTTGTTGTGGTGCCATGGTCTATGGCGCCACGCCTAGTGGATGGTGCCTTTGGAGCTTGACCAAGGCTAATCTTTTCGTATTCAAGCTATGTCACTTTGGCTATAGCGTATTTATGTGCTTGTGCTATGGCGTATGTGCGCGCTTGCGCTATGGAGTACGCATGCGCTTGCGCTATGGCGTATGCATGCGCTTGTGCTATAGTGTGCTTCAAGTCATGGCGTGCTTATCCATGGTATATTAGACCATTATGTGTTTAGAGTGTGGTCTGCCTAAGTGTGTTTAGGCTGTCGTATGCTTCTCAGAGAGCTCTGGGCAGGCCTAGAGCTGTGGTACTTCTGAGGTTTTCATTGAGACTCGGATGTCGAGTCATATTTTAAGAGGAAATCCGTAAGGATGCGTCTCTGTTGACTCTCCACCATGTACCATTGAGCAATCCAGTTCTGATATCGAGGAATCCGAGGCGATGTCGACATGAAGTAGATTGATGGGTTTACATGTTGGTGGGGTTATCGGTACTGCATCATGATATCATCCTCTCCACTGGGAGTTATAAGAGAGAATTCACAGAGAGTACATTCAGCTCGTAGAATAGGTTGCATTCTGAGTTATAGGGATGTGCCTGAGTAGGCGATTGCCTTTAGGTAAGGCGTAGTTAGAGATGAGTTTTACGATTTTGTCCCTCTCGCCTTTTTCACCATCTATAATCACAGACCAGCAATCCCAGTCATAGTTAAAGGAAAAGACGACAACTTAAGGGTCAATAATCGAACGCTTCCAAATATGTCAGAAGAAAGCAACCACCTAGTAAGGGAGCTCCATGAGTTCCAACTAGAAAAAATAAGGAAATTCAAGTCCACCTTTACTGACGCACTTTCCCTTCTAGCAGAGGAAAATCAGGTACTCAAAGACACTCGAGAAAGACTTGAAAAAAGGCTCCAAAAAGCTGAAGACGAAGCGGCCGAAAAGAATTCGGTAGTAAGAGCGGTAGAATCACCGGATAGCCAAGTAGTTCCCTACATGGAACCAGATCAACCGCAGCCACTTCGGTGCGTACATCCAAGATACGTCTCAAAATCCAATGTCATACTCGCAAGGGAAAAAAAAGCAGAGTATAACCCTTATGAAGATGGGGGTTAGGACTATGAAGATGTTGTACCCAATTATGATCGCACTACTAGGAGGAATAAACAATATGATGATATGGAGCAAATGCGTCAGGAAATCAAAATGCTCAAATCCAAGCAAGGAGGTGGACATTTGGAGGAAGCCATGAAAGATTCTCATTCCACGTCGTTGGTTACAAGAATTAGTTTCTACAAACTGCAGGATAAATGCAAGCCTCCTACCTTTCTTTGTTTCGAAGGACTGGATGATCCCACTATCCACCTAAGGTATTATAGAAGAAAAATGGCACAATGGGAATGGGACGATAAAGGTATGTGTAGATTTTTTCCATCAAGTTTGAAAGGCCCAGCCTTGGCCTGGTATGATGATCTTCCTTCACACTCGATTAACTCTTTTGGGGAATTAGCCAATGTGTTTATCACCAAGTACTTGTACAATAAAAGGACTAAGGCCAGCCTAGATCGAATGTTTGCCCTAGCCATTGAACAAAAGGAGACTTATCAAGAGTTAAGAGACAGATGGATCAAAATTGGGCAAGGGATTGGAAGTGTGAATCCAGAAATTAGCATCAATTGTTTTAAGTGGGCTCTGGACCGCATGAGTAACCTTTTTGTGGACATCCACAGCCAAAAGCCAAAGACCGAAGGAGACCTCATGGTTTTAATTGACAAGCATGTCAGACTCTAAGAAATCAAAGAGATAATCCTAGAGCCCAGCCTTCTCCCAAAGTCGCACAACGCACTGACTTAGTGGATCCTGAGCCCTCAGCATCCAAAAGAAATTATGAACCGGCGAAAGCCCCGTATTCGGATAAGAAGGCAAGGAATGAGGACTACAAGCGAAATGATGACAGGCCCAACAACTTCAAAAAAGGAGTATCTTTCAATGATATCGTGTAGACCAAATTAAACACATGGATCGTTCAAATAATGACAGCCATTAAAAATCGTCAGGACTTTGAGTGGTCGCACACACGAGGGAGACAGCATGACAAAACTGCAAACCACCCAGAAAGATGTGAGTATTGACTTCAGAGGGCACACAACTGAAAGGTGTAAGAATTTGAAGGACCAAATCCAAAAAATGATAAATGTGGGAAATTTGAATAAATATGTGTTGAACCCAAATGATGTGGCTCATCCACAAAAAGATAAAAATGTAAAGCTACCGGACAATCAAATTATCCACATGATAACCCATTCGGAGCACTATGACCCATCCCTCTCAGGAGATGTGGGAAGAAGATTGAGGAAAAGAGTTGAAGACCACGAGATGTTTAAAATAGATGGAGTTATTACAGAAGATTGGGAAGAATGGATGTCTAAACCGATTACTTTTTCTTCTGAGGATGTAGATCAAGAGCTGGAGACCCATAATAATGCCTTAGTACTCACCCTGCCGATCTCTGGATGGAATGTCACAAAGATCCTTATGGATGGAGGAAGTTCTTTGAACGTACTTTTCTACGATACCTATAGACGGATGCAGCTGTTTTTACCTGGAAAACCAATGCACCGTCTCTGGGTACTTTCGTAGTGCTCGAGATCAAAGTCGAACAAGACGAGCCTAAACCAAGTCAATTGCCGTTCACGTACTGCTTCGGTCACAAAGAGGATAGAGGTTGATCTAGGGAGGGAAACATCGAAGAAACTTGAGATCAGGTTGAGGATGTGTTTTGGGTGTGAGAGTTCAGGATCTCCGTCGTGAAGGTGACTGGAAATCTCCAAGGCTAGAAGTGTGTTGAATTGCTCAGGTGTTTTCTTTGAGGCTCTGGTGTATTCGAGTCTTCTGAATATTCTGAATCTTCTTGCCTTGGAAGATAGAGGAAGCCTCTATTTATTGTGTTGAACTCATCCTGATCTCTAGACAGAGAAGGTGGAGGTCGTGGAAGAGTGGAGGAGTGGAGGACATGAGCTGTGCTCTGTAACTGCTATAATCGTGTAGAACATGTCCACTCAGCACCACCTTCTCGTAACTGTCCATCATCTCTATCAGTTTCTTTCTAACTGTCGTAGACCGCCAGACCAATACCCCTAAAGTTATCCCCTTGTGTGATGTTTTGATATCTCGAGTGATGCGCAGATGTTGCGTAGTTGTGTTGAGTTTGAGTGTGACTATGATGTCGTGACCAATGTGGGTGTGGCGCTTTTGAGACACGCATAGTGGGTGTGTAGCGGCGGCCTTGGCCATTGGCCAGGGCCAGGAATTCATGGCGCTACGGTGTGGTGGTAAAGACCTTGGCCTTGGGCCAAGGTTGGGTTCTTGTGGCGCCATGCATTATGGCGCCACGATATTAGCTCTGCCTGCCTGTTTTATGGCCAAGGGTCAGTTGTGGCGCCATAGCTCATGGCGCCACGGTCCTGGGACCAAGGCCTTGTCCTTTTGCTAAGGATGTGGCGCCATGATCTATGGCGCCACGGTTTTTGAAATAAAGCCTTGGCCTTTAGCCAAGGCGACTCTTGTTGTGGCACCATGATTCATGGCGCCACGCCTAACGGCTAGTGCCTCTGAGTTTGGCCAGGGCTAGTCCTCTCGTGTTCAAGCTATGCCTCTCTGGCTGGAACATGTTTGTGTGTTTACGCTATGGCGTATGCGCGCTGGCGCTACGGCGTACCCATGCACTTGCGCTATGGCGTATGCATGCGCTTGTGCTTCAAGTCATGGCGTGTTTATCCATGGTATATTAGACCGTTCTGTGTTTAGAGTGTGGTCTGCTTAAGCCTGTTTAGGCCACTGCATCCCTCTTAGAGAGCTCTGGACAGGCCTAGAGCTTCTGTGGAGGGTAAAACACCCTCGGGACACGTGTCGAGATCAGAAGGACCAGGCCCAGCCAAAAGATGTCGCAGCCATACTTCGGGATTAGCCTACAGAGCTACCTTAAGGGAAAGCTCGAAGATAGAAGACTCACTTAGATCATCGAAGGATAAAAGCAGGAAGTCATCTTCGGAGGTCTCACCGAAGGAACCGCCTTACTCGACAAGCTCTGACACCACCACGATTGGGTAGCTTGTCTTATTAGCTGTAAACCACCACCGACTCGGCCTATATAAGGCGAGCTCGAGAAACATTGTAAGGGTTGGATTTTTGGTGTAACCTAAGTTGTGAAGGGTGAGATTAGGTTAGCTTTCTCCTCTAAACCTCTAAGGATCATATCCATGTATTAGTTACCACAAGACTTAATGAATAATCGAGTTCTTAGCCTGCATATTCTCTTACGTATTGTCTTCGATGCGTTTTTACTCTCTTCGCACTCTTGTACGATTGAATACTGTTAAGCATGATTATAGATCTGATGGCTGTTAGGTGTGAGGTCTCTATGTAGATTTTACACTCACACAGTTTGGCGCTAGAAACAGGGACTGATTAAAACAACTTACGGTTTGCCTGTGATTTATGAGTTTCAAATTTTTTGAGGAAATTTTTTTCTAGGGTTTTCAAACTCTTCTTTAAAATCGCATTTCCATCACATTTTTATCATTTTTCTGAGCTCCACCACCTTGGATGTCTAAAGATCTTCAAAGCTTTAGAACGTTCAAGGACTTTTGAGCAAATCATCAGTTTGATGAGATCGCTGCTTCTACAGGGAATCCCAAGCCTTGAATCGAAAAGATCTGATCAACAGTATAACAAACTCTTTCAAAAAAAAAAAAATCACGGCAGAACCCCAAGGAAAGAGTATCTTCCACCTTGGATAAATCACTTTATTTCCAAAAAACACCCGTAAAATATGATGGTGAGAAAAGCAAACTAGGGGCATTTTAGGGTTTTTATCCAGTCCATATTGGGGAAACAAGCCTTGCAGTATTCATACTCAGGGTCCAGATTAGGAAAAGTAGGCGAGTCTGCCAGGATCTTTTAATTTGGAGGGAAGATTCGGATAAGACAAAAACAGTTGGGGTTTGGTCAGAACCGAGCATAACTAGTCCTGAAATTTCGCACGACAAAATCTGTTACGCATACTAGGGCGCATGTCAGACTTAGTACACTGCACCAGCCACTCTGGACCTCACAGGTTTCTTGTTTTCTACAGGTCACTATCAGCATGGCTTCGAAATCTGACCAAATACCGAAGCAAAGAGTCAGATCCTCGAGGCATGGCACGGGATCCTCGAGGCATAACACCAGATTTTCCACAAGCAAAGGACTATCGCTAGAGGTAGCTGCAAGTACAATACAGCACACAGAACACGTAAACGAAGAGGAAGTGCAAATAGAAGATTTGGGGCGTGATGGAGAAGGATTTCCAGAAGGTGACGAGCCACTTCAGCCACAAATTCAGGAAGAAAACGGAGAGAACAACGAAGACAACATCGAGGATGACATACCGAAGAAAGCAATACCAGCACCCCAACCCACCGAAGAAAACACCACGAGGGCTGCCCAATTCCAAAAATTGATTCAGAAGAACAAGAAAATAAGGAAACTAAAAAAACAATTAGCAGAGGCAACCAAGAAAGCTGCGGAGAAGTCAGCATCAAACTACAAATGGAGCAGCGGGGGAAACTCTCGCCCACAAACTGAATCATGATCCAGGGGACCTACAACGTCAAGAAGTCACACCAAATTCAAGGGAAACGACCCCAAGAACCCTGAGATAGTGATCTCGAGCAGAAAAACCGAGCCCAGCATACGTCCGAGAGGGAACATCATACATTTGATATACGAAAATGAGCAGGCAAGGAAGAACGTCGAGACGCAAGCTCTACAACAAGTGATGATGGAACAAATCAAAGCGCTTCGAGCAGAGCTCTTCGAT
>JAJJMA010337829.1:0-13302 GCA_023529015.1 Papaver nudicaule
TATGTAAATTGGTTTTGTCACTAAAATTGACAAAGGGGGAGATTGTTAGGGCATTGTCCGGTCAAACCCACTAGCGTTGGTATGTCAAGCTGGTTTTCAGTTTTAGGTGTCAAAACACAATTCCTGATTTAGCCTACTAGAATTTAGATTTCAGAATTGGGATATAGACTAAGTAGTAGAGACCTTGAAGACGAAGACTGTGAAGACAAAGAAGACATCAATTATTCTTCATCGACAAAAGGTTAGTAGGAGTTATGACTTTTATGGAAATTCTTCTATTCTACTTTCTCTATCTTTCGAAATAGTCGGCTATTTTAGTAGAGATACAAACAGCGATTGAGATCGTGTTCTTGTCTACATGACCATGAGTTATGTTGGTATTTGTTCCCACGAATACTAAGTTTACAAGAATGCATGAGATAGATTCGATACCATTTGTCCATTGCAATGGTTTGCTTGCAAATCACTTGTTGGATATGGGTGAATCTAAAGGAGTACTCTTGAGCAAGAGTCCAGTGGATTATAGCTGAGGGCGTCTAACACGTCTAAGTACTGGTCCAGCCCAGAACTTCCAGCGGATCCAAGTTAAACCCTAATCTAAATGACGACGGTTCCCGAACCGTTCGTGAACAGTAACCTGGGAATTTTTCCTGAGTTCCAAAGTGTCAATTTGTACGCGTACTAGTACGTGAACATCAGATTCGATGCATTTGGTCGTGATTTAGATGAACGGTTTGCAAACCGCCCAAAGTGAATATTCTCTGGATTTTCACACGGGTTAAACTCTGACTCCTTATCTCTTTGTTGGACTTGGTTATCACAAAAATATCTTCTGTGGTCCATCTAACAGTTCTCAATGTGTCAATAAGATAAAGATTATCCCTGGTCTGTTGGATATCAATCTTGAAGTGTTTTTGAGCTAACAAAACACTTGGCAAATGATAAAAGATTACCAATTGAGATAAATCTAAGTTTCTTGGTTTGAAAGTTAGGGTTTCCTAAACTTGGGGAACAAGTAACTAGTTGCTTTATTCCAAAGCAACCTATCTTGTTGAGTGTTATAAATAGAGGTGTCTAAGGACGAAAACCGCAATCATCAAGCATACGTGAAGATCCTCTGTGGAATTGATCGTAAGCTCTTTTCACTTAGGTGAATGCTTGTTGTGATATAGTCATCCTATATTAGGTAGCAGTTCCTCTTGGGATTTACATAACGACTATAAAGACTTCTCTTGAGAGTTGGGAAGCACAGGTAGGAGATTGAGACCTTAGTGGTTGAAATCGGAGTAACCTGTAACCTTGGTAACCTGATTACGTTCTTGTCTATTCTACGATCATTCTCTTCTGATATAAGGCCATTCAAAAACTGATACGTTACACACAAGGTTGAAAGGAAGCAACTTACGGCTGCACTCGGTGTTGTAAGACCTAGTTAGCTCCAGTTGTATAAGTTTCTTAAGTGATTCTTCGTGTACAACTGAGGTAGAGACAACTTGGGCATAGTTTACTCGGTTTACTTATCATCCCCCGCTTGTAAGTAGACATTGAGAAATCCGAAGGAAGTCACTTTGTGTATGTCAAACTGATAGAGGAATGTTCAAACATACAATTGATAATTGAGGTTGCAAAGCCGGAATTATTAACACAAGCCTTTAACAATGGTTAAAGCAACTTCTAGGCCTGTAAAGGACGTCAGCTAGGGGAATCAAGTGCGTGACGATCTGTGGGGGATCTAGAGACGTAAGGAGTGCGACAATAGCCAGTTCTCTTGGAGGGTTGGAATTGGTCTCTGCTACATCCCAGACTGAAGTCTTATAGTAGGCTAGTATTTGTAGACAGTTTGTACTGTGCGGTGTTCAATCTGGACGAGGTCCCGAGGTTTTTCTGCAGGTCGTAGTTTCCTCGTTAAAAAAATCTCTGGTGTCTTGTGTGCTTTAGTTTCCGCATTATATTCGCTGATCATATAATTAAAGCAAACACAAGAAGTACGTTATTATAAACCTGATTGTTGTCCTCAATCCATCCATTGGATTTACCAAGACCCTGTCTTGCGTTGGACTGATCCTTGTGATCCAAAATCAGGTTAACAGATCGAGATATTGATTTTTGAGATCGTCCAGATCTGACCATAAGTCTTACGAGCCCAAACGAAAAGTTGGTTGTATTTCGGTACCTCTGCTTTTTCAGATCCAACTCAGGTTCAACACTTGGATATTGATTTTTAAGATCGTCCAAGTGTTGTCATTGAATATTGATTTTTGAGATCGTCGCTTGACTTGTCCATTAGGTTCACGAACTAAAAAATTTGTGGCGTATTTGGGTACCCCCAATTTTTCAATATATGGATGAACAATGATCAAAAACACACTTTTTAAACCAACATTTGAAGGTCGGGTAGAGATAGTCTTCACGACGAACTGTGGAGAAACTCTTGTAAGATAGTAAAGTAAGTATATTCTAAGGGATTACAAGTAATGATCACTACGTGGTTGAAGACACAGGGATACAAAGGGGAAGCAATGTGATTGTCGTGTTTGAATCTTATTGTCTTAGCTATTATACCGAAGCCTGATAGTAGGTGTGTCTAGTGAAATTATTTCTATATTGGTCTAGACGAGATCTGGAAGGTTTTCTACGAGTTTGTAGTTTCCTCGTTAACAAAATCTTGTGTGTATTATTTGCTTTCTTCCGCAATTATAATTGTTATTGAAAAAACAGGGGTACCAAAATACTACCAACTTTTCGTTTGGGCTCGTGAGTCTTATGGTCAGATCTGGACGATCTCAAAAATCAATATCCAAATCTGTATAACCTGAGTTTGGATCTCAAGGGATCAGTCCGACACAAGACAAGGTCTTGGTAAATCCAATGGATGGATTGGGGACAACGATCAGGTTATTAATAATGTACTTCTTGTGTTTGATTTAATTATATAATCAAAGAATATAATGTGGAAGCTAAAGCACACAAGACACCAGAGATTTTTTTAACGAGGAAACTACAACCTGTAGAAAAACCTCGGGACCTCGTCCAGATAGAACACCACACAGTACAAATTGTCTACAAACACTAGCATACTATAAGACTTCGGTCTGGGATGTAGCAGAGACCAACTCAAGCCCTCCAAGTGAATTGGCTAATGTCGCACTCCTTACGTCTCTAGATCCCCCACAGATCGTCACGAACTTGATTCCCCCAACTAACGTCCTTTACAGGCCTAGGAGTTGCTTTAACCGCTGTTAAAGGCTTGTGTCAATAATTCCGGCTTTGCAACCTCAATTATCAACTGCATGTTTGAACTGTCCTCTATCAGTTTGACATACACAAAGTGACTTCCTTCGGATTACTCCAGGTCATAAGGAAATCTACTTAATAAACAAGTAAACCGAGTAAACTATGCCCAATTTGTCTCTACCTCAGTTGTAAACGAAGAATCACTTAAGAAACTTATACAACTTGAGCTAACTAGGTCTTACAACACCGAGTGCAGCCGTGCGTTGCTTCCTTTCAACCCTGTGTGTAACGTATCAGTTCTTGAATAGCCTTATATCAGAAGAGAAGGACCGTATAATAGACAATAACGTGATCAGGTTACCAAGGTTACAGGTTACTCCGATTTCAACCACTAAGGTCTCAATCTCCTACCTGTGCTTCCCAACTCTCAAGAGAAGTCTTTATAGTCGTTAGGTAATTCCCTCATAGAAACTACTACCTAATATAGGATGACTATACCACAACAAGCATTCACCGAAGTGAAAAGAGTTTACGTTCAATTCCATAGAGAAATCTCATGTATGCTTGATGCTTGCGGTTTTTCGTCCCATAACCTTCTATTTATATCACTCAATAAGATAGGTTACTTAGGAATAAAGCAACTAGTTACTTGTCCCACAAGTTTAGGAAACCCTAACTTGCAAACCAAGTAAGTAGAGATTTATCTCAATTGGAATTCATTACATTTATCTGTCAAGTGTTTTGTTAGCTCAAAAACACTTCAAGATAGAAATCTAACGTACCAGAGATAATCTTTATCTTATTGACTCATTGAGATTCGTTAGATGGACCACATAAGATATTTCTTGATAACCAAGTCCAACTAAGAGATAAAGGAGTCAGAGTTTAACCTGTGTGAAAATCCCAGAGAATATTCACCTTGGACGGTTCGCAAACCGTCCTTCTAAATTCAGACCAGATACATCGAATCTATGGTTCATGTACATGTACGTGTACAAATTGATGCATTGGAACTTAGAAGAAAATCCAAAGTCACTGTTCACGAACCGGTTCGTGAACCGCCTTAGTTCAGAATTAGGGTTTAACTGGATCCGCTAGAAGTTCTGGGCTGGGCAAGTACTTAGACGTGTTAGACGCCCTCAGTTATAATCCACTGGACTCTTGCTCAAGAGTACTCCTTTAGATTCACCCATATCCTACAAGTGATTTGCAAGCAAACCATTGCTATGGACAAATGGTATTGAATCTATCTCATGCATTCTTGTAACCTTAGTATTCGTGGGAAAAAATACCAACATAACACATGGTCATGTAGACAAGAATACGATCTCAATCGCTATTAGTATCTCTACTAAAGTAGCTGACTATTTTGAAAGATAGAATAAGTAGAATAGAAGAATTTCCATAAAAGTCATAACTCCTACTAACCTTTGTCGATGAAGAATAATTGATGTCTTCTTTGTCTTCACAGTCTTCGTCTTCAAGGTCTCTTCTATTTTGTCTATATCCCAATTCCGAAATCTAAACTCAAGTGGCTAAATCAAGATTGAGTTTTGACACCTAAAACTGACAACTAGCTTGACATACCAACGCTAGTGGGTTTGACCGGATAATGCCCCAACAGTTATATATTTATAATTAAAGTACATACATTCGTATGTTAACATTCCTTTCATAGTCTTATATTAATTCCTTTGTGTCAATTGATCATCCTGAAATTGACCCTTTGTAAACCAATCGTATAAGCACTAAAGTTGTGCAAGGTTCACTCTATATAGGTTAAACTTAAAAGATGTGGCGGTGTTCCTGGCACCCTTATCTTTTCAGAAGCTATTTGAAAACATAATTATAAAGTCACACCCGGGTTAGACTACTATTACTTACATGCCATTTCACACACTTATAGGCTCTTTGGCATATCATCAAGCAATTTCAGATCACTTGAATTATCAAGATTTTGCAAAAATATGCTTGGTCTGAAGATATATTTTTATTATAATAATAACTGATATTATGGCTTCTGACTATTATACCTTGTTTGAATAACTGATATTCTGACTTAAATTTCCATAAAAGTCATAACTCCTACTAACCTTTTGTCGATGAATAATAATTGATGTCTTATTTATCTTCATAGTCTTCGTCTTCAAGGTCTTTACTACTTTGTCTATATCCCAATTCCGAAATCTAAACTCTAGTAGGCTAAATCAAGATTGACTTTTGACACCTAAAACTGTCAACTAGCTTGACATACCAATGCTAGTGGGTTTGACCGGACAATGCCCGAACAATCTCCCCCTTTGTCAATTTTAGTGACAAAACCAATTTACATATGGATTCAAAAGATATACAATTAAGTACTAACCAGATGTATCTTGATTTCTTGAATTCTTCAACTTCTCCCTTGAGTCTTGATGTGTTCTTTTTAACTCTTGTTGAAAAATCCGTAAACATCACCTACAACATATCCAGCTCAAACAACCACAAAGGTACGCTCAAGCTTACATGGGTTAATATGCTAATCCCACATGTTGTTTGTGTAAAGAGTAAGAATCTAAGCAAACTTTAAAGTCCGTGTATCAAAACTTTTAAAGTGATTCTACTCATACCTGATACGAAGCTTCTTCTTACTTTAATTACTCCCCCTTACTTGATACTTTGAACAACAAGTAAGCACATGATGTTTTCCCCCATGGTTATGAACCACAACAACAAGAACCATATGTATTCTCCCCCTATTTGTCACAAAAATATGACAAAGTAATTTGAGACTAGGTTCATAAACCTATGGAATAGGTTAAGCTAAGTACTCTCGCATACCAGGTTTAAGATGACATAACTAGGAAATCAGGACGATGATCTCTAAGTTGATTCATCTTTGGAGAAATATAGACACACTTTTCTCCTAATATTCCACATCCACGCTCCCAAAAAGATTTGTTATTAAGCGCAAACTCAGTTAAGAACTCTCCCCCATGTGGTGTTATTCAATAAATAACAACTTACAAAGCCTAACATGGACAAAACAATTTAATGTTATCCAGTATACCTTTGTTTATAATCTCTTTCCCTTAGCCAGATTTTTTGAAAAGAGTATATGATTCCGAGTTTGTGAAAACCCTAAAAATCATACAATCAAAAGTTTCTTGATCATGAGAAAAAGCTTAACTTTTGTAATAGACATAACTTTGCATCACTATCGAGGTAATGGAAAGAGCTATGTGTTGCAATAAGATTGAGGTAGACAAATCAAGTATTGCAAACATCATTAATAATCATCTAAAAAGAACTTTTATTAATGAAATAAAGTAGTACATGCTGAAAAACTCTAAAAAGCATGAAAAGGCAAACTACTTCTAGATATAGTTTGTATTCCTTAGGCAAAAGTAAGAACAAGTTCTCACATGGAATCAACTAATCTATTTGAAAGAAGTCATGACGAAGTTATTGATTTCCTCAATGTTTTGTTCTTCATTCATAGGCATAGGAATATCCAGATCGAATTCCTTAGGCTCACTTACAGATGCCTTATGCACTTCTTTCATAAGCTCTTCTTGTTGTTTCACAAGAGCTTGTTGAATAGCCAGAGTTTTTAGAAACACATCCCCAATAGATCTTACTTCTCTTTTTGTTTCTCTGCATTCTTTGAGAATGGATGCAATCCTTTGATTCTTCTGAGAAGGTTTTTCATCCTTGTCAGATTTAGATCTCTTCTTCTTCTTCTTGAACCATGGTTTCTTTCCTTTGCTTTTGGCTGCTTTCAAAGGATCATCTGGTTTCATGGTATCCTTGTCAGTTGACTTAGGATCCTTGCTTGGAGAAGTAATAGCAAGGAGTTTTACCATGTTGAAAAGTTTAAATAAGAAATTACTTCTGATTTCTTTATAAACAGTTCTTCCAAGAATTTTCGAAGAGATAAGGATTCTCACAACTTCCAGATACGATATAGATTTACCCTAATATCGTACGGAGAAAGCGGAACGGTTCGGGAACCGTTGTACACGTGTATTTTGTTCTTTCATTGATGTGTCTCACTTTTAGAGATACCCAGTAACAATTTTAACCTTTCATTTAGACAATTTGACCATTGATGATCATAAGTTCCATGGAGCTTGGCTCAACATTATACTTTTGTCCAGTGACGGTGAAAAAAGGTGTTAATTGAGGGTTATCAATTACTTACACACACATACAGAAAATGAAAAAGACTCTAAGACATTTGCCCGACCACACTATGACATCTCATTCCAAGGGGCAATGAATGAGATGTCAACCCTTCTTGCAGTTAAAGAGGAGGGTAGAGCATGGTTATGCTCTTTGTGTGGTACTGAATCTTTTTCTGAACTAAGTTTGTCGTTCTTAGTTCTGACTCTTTTGAATTTTCCAACTCCTTGTGTTGCCCTTAAGGAGGTTGATTGTTTTCGATCTTTATTTGCTTCCATGTCATTGGCACCTTCAAAGATTCGAATAACATTCATGAGTCTAGCAACTTTCTTATGTAGTTGCTTAGCATACTTGACTTTGTGTCTGTATACATGACACTGGTTATAATCATGTCCCTTTTTAGCACAATATTTGCATTTAACATGACGTTGCTTGTACTTGACAAGAATGATTGTTTCTTTGCAGGATGTGTCACTTGAAGTTGTGTCCATGGGGATGGGACATGTTTCGAATTCTGATTTGGAATCACCCGCATTATCAGAATTGACACACTCTGAAATGAACGCAGTTTCACTCTCTTCATCATCTTAATTGTAAGTATCAGATGAATCATCAAGTGTAGCAGCAAAGGCTTTCCCTCCGGTATATTTCCTCAGATTGGGACATTCTTCAGCCAAGTGGCCAAATCCTTTGCATTTATAGCAGTGTGGCATATCATCATCATCTCCCCTTTTGTTCTCTTCTTTATAAGGGACTCTATCATGAGGCTTAG
Source organism: Papaver nudicaule (assembly GCA_023529015.1). NCBI lineage: Eukaryota > Viridiplantae > Streptophyta > Magnoliopsida > Ranunculales > Papaveraceae > Papaver > Papaver nudicaule. Next base: position 8,171 of record JAJJMA010337829.1, read on the forward strand.
AAGGTGATGATGTGGCTTTCTTAATGAATCGTTTACCTCTCTTCTTTAGAAGATCTCTAAACTGGCGAGTGATCAAAGATAACTCTTCCTCAGATTCATCCCCACTTGCCGGAGTTGGTGTTCGAAGTACACTCTTCGCTTACAAGTTTCCTTGTTTTTTCAGTTGCTCTAAAACCGATGTTTTTAGGGTTACTTTGCTCATGATTGAAGATTTTTAGCTTGGCAACAAGGTCACTTCTTGTTATGTCTCAGTCGTGTACTTCTTGGATGACATGTTTATTTGATTCGTACCTTGAGGGTAATGACCTCAGAATTTTACACATAATATCCCTATCTGGAATAGCTTTACACTAGTGGAAATAGGCCGTTTTACGACCCTACACGGTATGTAGTAAAACACGCAATTACGACGCACACGATCAGTAGCATAAAGGGTGGCATCTCAGCCGTGGTATTTTTCTACGACTGTGCTGCAAGGGTCGCAAAGAAACGACGCGCATTAACAGCGGTAAATTTACTACTAATAAGGTCAGTCGTATCCATGATTCTCAATATTAAAAAAATGGAATCAGCTTCAGCTGAATCCCTTCAGTCAGAAGCTGAATCCATCTGTCTCACTCAAATTTACACTGAAATTCAAATGACACCAAATTCAAAACTCAAATGACATTCAAATAAATATTCATTGTATTAATTAGGTTCAAAGTTATACAACAAAGAATACAAATCCCGAGTTCACAAAAATACAAGGCCTCAACGTTATAACCTAAAGACTTGCAAAGTTCAATTGCAATCTTAAAGAATTGCAGAGTTAACAGACACCAACTGCAGCTAAAACCAGCAAAAAGACGAACTGATATGCTGCCAATTGATAAGAATAGTATACCTGTAGAAAAAATAACTTTGGGCGTTAGAATGTGGAACAAGACCAAAGCTACTTATCGACGAGATCCATAGTGCTGGAAAAGGTGAACATACAAAAAAATAGTGTGGACTCAATATCAGTATCAAGTAGCAATGTTAGTGGCATCATAGTGAACTCAACCTAGCTGGCTTGCAAAGACTCCTTGAACATACACAAAATAGTGTGGACTAAGACAAAACAATGAAATTCAAAACTAAAAGACTCCAAATTTTTGGTAATGACAGTAGAAACCAGAATTTGTAGTTTGCCAATGTGCAGCAAGAAATGAGACCCGCAACATAGATGCAAAGTAAGACCTGAAAAGTAAGGGTTTATGAACGAGTCTTGAGTGACCCATATAATCTATGCAAAGGAATCCTGCGGGTGAGTGGGGATTCCACAATGAAAAGAGTTGTCTCATAATAAGCTAAAAGCATGTAATACAATTTATATGAACTATGTAGTCAAGTGTCTGTTTCACATGGCATTTTTGTTAAGAACCTAAGGACAATCAAAATCAACATATTCAGAGGTAAAGAGTAAAAGAGTATACCTGATTGATAAAGATCTTGAGATAAGCTCAACATCATTCACATCCAACACAAGCTCATCCTTGACCTTCTCAGGCCTTACAGCGCTGACTCCATCAAGCATATCCACCTTTCACACCTAAACAAGAAAAAAATCATGTAATCAACAAGACTAAACTGTCAGTTTCACTCTAATTTCTGCATCTTTGGATTCTTCAAGTACAGCAAATCTTTTTAGCATCAAAAATGAAAAAGAAAGCATCAAGGCAGATACCCAAAATATATATGAGACCCAGAGGCAAGCCACATCAAGAGTCGGGACTTACCAACTTTCATGCCAGACCGAGCAAGGGATCTAAGAGCAGACTGAGCATCTGGACCTGGTGTCTTTCTCATGTTTCCTCCTGTTGCACATAGCATAATGTGCAAACCAGTAATTCCAATTACATGTGTAAGTGCAACTGAATACGAACATGCAACCAGGATTGAGTGAGTATTTAGCAACTCAGACCATACAAACATAGTAGACAATACGCTTAAAGCTCTAAACGGTGACAACATGCACATGGAGGGACAACTGAAACTTAGAATACCTTTTGAAAAACTTCTGATACAGGGCCATCATTTGCACATTCACCTAACTCTAGATCAATCTTCTCCAATCTTTTATCAATGGCCTGCATTTCTTCCGCCAAACACCTCAACTGTATCTGCGCCAATAAAGAATCCTGATCATACGCTATGCAATTATTGACTATAACTACCAAAAAACACCCGAGAGAAAGATGAGAACCTTTGATGCTGCTTCGAGATTAGCAAGGGCACTATGAAAATCTCCGAGTCTTGGGGACTTAGCAGCAAGCACCTGACACTCAGGAAAGTCAAGAGTACCATTAAATAAAATTTATTCTTTTAATGGAACAGATTAACAAACACTTGTGGTTTCAAACAGATGAGCAACATAAGACTTGCAAGAATGCCTTACCAGCAGCAAATTACTATTAAATGTAAATTTAGTTGTGTCTTTAAACTGGGAAGGCGCTTTGCTTAAACAATTAATCGTGTTCCAATTTCATGTAGAAGTGTGAAATCTTGAGGACTACTAGTATTTTGAGGTCAAGCCATGGAGCGGTTCTGGTCTCAAGAACATCAGTTTGACTAATCCTTGAAACAATAAGTAACTAAGCAACCTTAAATCAATTCATCATCTCAATGAAATGCATTCGTACTATTTGGTAAGGTGTCTCATGCATCAAGAGTGTAAACATGTAAACATTAAGAAAACAAAATGCATCTTCAGAAGTCATTCAAGATCACACAAGATGATTATCGACTACACCAGCAGTGGCTATGATTCTGATACATCAGGGAATTAGAGATGTAAGTACAGCACAAAAAATCAACCAAATTAAAGGCATCTGCAACAACCAAATTAAAGGCATCTGCAACAACCAAATTAACATAAAAATCAATCATTAACATATAAATCAATCATTAAGTGTGTCAAAAGAAGCACAACACAGATCCAAGACAACACTTACGAAGTAATTATACATGTCATAATACCTGATAAGCAAAAACAGTCATGTCAAACACCTCACATAAAGGCAAACCCACAACTTAAAAAATCAATCTAAATCAAGGATTGCAAAAGTATGATCAAATCTCAGTTACTAAAATTGAAAACGTAAACATACCCATGCTTTAAAACTCTGCGAAATCAACTAAGCAAATATACATAGAAAAAAAATTATACCCATGCTACCTCATATTGAATAAAAAATTATAAAAAATAGCATCATACATTCATACTCATATCATATAAAAATTTGGTTTATGAAATCTTGGTATTATCAGACTGCTTATCACACTCCAAACATAAACAAAAAAACAAAATCCAAGACAAACCTGTTACCAGGATTGATGGCTGCATCAGTCTGAATTCCGCCACTGATAGTAACTCCAACCTGGCAACTAATTTCTCTATTTAGTCTACTAATTTGCTAGATCTAAAGAACAAATACCATGAAAGATATATCATTCACAAATCAATCGAAACTGAAAGCCAAATGCAATAATTATAAGGTTAGGGTTTTATACCTGATTCTTCTTCTTATGCGAGTTTCAAAATAAAAAAATCGACCTTCTAGGGTTTCCAAATCAGAGATAGTAAATATTCCATGAGATTAGGGTTTTTTTATACCTAAACAAGAAAATCCTAATCACATGGAATAGAAATCGATCTTCTTCGTTCTGGTAGCTATCGATCTTCTTTGGTCTGGTAGTTATCTCCCAGAAGGGAAGAGAGATGGTTGTGTGGGTGAGTTGTGTGGTGGTGATGGCTGAAGTTAGAAGACGAGAAGTTTAAGTCGCTGTGTTAGGAAATTTAGAGATAGAGCTTTAGGTGTATTTATATGTGTTCATGGATGACTGGTATCTATTGGGATGGCTGAGATCTAATGGGATATCACTATGTTGTTCGGTGGTGATAGGGTGGTATACTTATGGTTATTTTGACAATTTTAATTTTCGTTTTACCACTCCAAATAAGGTTGGTATAATTTTTATTAATTTTGTCTACTTTATTTCTAGTGTTGCCACCCTTTTTAATGGTCAAAACACTAGCCACCATTAATGGGGGTCATATCATAGGGTCATAATATGGACCAAATCCACTAGTGTTACCTAAAGTGTGACAAGCAATTTGTGGTTAAATTCTTCAAAGGTATCATCCTCAAGCATTCGAAGGTTCTCTCAGTCAGACATGAGGTTTTGAAGTCTAGCTTCTTTTTTCTGTTGAATTCCCTTCGAACACGGTCCTTAATCTAATCCAAGCCTCTTGCGAGGTTGCACATGTAGCCATGTGATGGAAAAGATCAGGTGTTACTGCATGAATGATAGCGTTAGGCCCATCATAGTTTTGCTTAGCGGCGAGAGTTTCCACGTCATCGTAATCCGCTATGTCTTTGGGGACAGATTCCTCACCATCTAGAATAGTTGGTGGTGCATATCCCTTTTCGACATAAACCCAAGTTTTGAAATCTCAGGCTTGCAAAAACGATCTCATTGCAGTCTTCCACCATAGGTAGTTTGTGCCATCAAACTTTGGTGGTACGTTACAAGCTCTTATGCTTTGTTCCATTACTCACAAGCCGCGATAAACACAGACAGTTACGTCTTTTATGTGTTCACCGGCTCTGATACCAATTGAAAAAGCAGAGGTACCGAAATACTACCAACTTTTAGTTTGGGATCGTGAGTCTTATATATCTTTCAAGAGGAGTGTATTTCAGTTTATGTGAAAGACTTAAGGGAATATTCCAGAAATTTCGTATTCTGAAACACCAGACTCTGACGGACAGAGTTTATACAGTCTGTAAACACAAATTTCCATGGAGTAAAACTCTTTGGGAAATATGTTTATAGTATTTCTACTAGTGACTTGAACAACCACAACACCAGGAACGAATTCCTGATATCAACTGCATGCCTCACACATACAAGTCATAATGTAAGGATGCATCCCCAAACTGCAATTAAGCAGTTGGAGTGGGAGTACTACCCTTTTCATTTCCTCTTGAACTCTCTACGTTTTTCAACGCTCCCTTGAATTGTTTCAAGGCTTTGTTCATTTTATCCATGTCAGCTTGGAGCTTATTTACAGCTTGTCTGTTTCCCTTAAGCAGCCGACACCTTCC
>JAJJMA010337831.1:0-10805 GCA_023529015.1 Papaver nudicaule
TTATCCTTTTCAAGCTTGAGCAGAGAAACAAGACGCAAGGACATGACTAGGATCAGGATTGGATGAGGAACATGACCCGGAGCAGAACTCCGATCAAGACCAAGGACAAGGTGATGGAAAGAGAAAAAGGAAAATGAAGCCCGATCGAGCTGTTGCTGCAAAGGAGGCGAGTATTCTGGTAACAAACATTTAGGATGCGGTTGGTTTAGAGTATTAATACTTGCCTCTGTTTGTTTCCTGATAAGTTGGCTACTTTGCAGCCGGTGAAAATGGTTGTTGGTGGAAAAAAGATGAAGTATTCTTTTTGCTAATTCATCTTGGAAGAGTGCTGCTTTAGCTAATGCGACTGCTTGTAAGCCGAGGACTAAATCCCTTGAGGCGCCTCGAATCCAAAGTTCTTCCACTACAGTCGTTGTCGGTTCTGATGACGAGGCCACCGAAGATGACGAGGATGTCTCCTTATTTCGGGGCAATTCTCAGAATAAAGGAAAGGGAAGGTCTCCTCCCGGGGATGCCATAGAGGTAGATGCTGCTACTGATCCCGAGTCATCTCAAGGGGGGAAGCTTTCTCCTAAGAAGGTCAGTGTCTCTGCTGCCTCTGCTACTGCTGCAGTTGAATATGAGTTGGATCTTCCCTACTCTGGTTTTGAATTAAATGTTTATGGGACCAATCAGGATGAAGTTGATGCCTCGGCTTTGCGCCAATTGGCAGCTTCTTCTATCGTGCCTTTCAAATTTTCTTGCCAAAAGTATTCCGAGGGGGAGATTCAGGAGTTTATGGAGATCTGTTCTCAGGCTGGGCCCTTTGCGCGAGATGTTGTTGATCACTTGAGAGCCTATGCCGAGAATCCTCTCAAGTGTCAATTAGATCTGAGCCTTGCCATCTTTCTATCTCGGGCTTTTGCGGGAGAGTTTGATCTTAACTCAGTTACTGAGCTATTCTCGTCGGTTAGGGCCTTTAACGGATGTTCTCAGGTAAAGAATTTGCTTTGGGTAGTGATTACTAATTGTATTTGGTTGGTTTAGGATTGCAGGAATAAGCTAAGATTTGAACATGTATTTATCCCATCACAAGTTGCAATCAAAAGGCTAACTACGCTCATCTGCGAGTCAGGTAGAAATATTAAGGGGTTCTCTTTCGGCACTCCTAAAGACTTGCAGGTTTTGAATATGTTTAAGCTGGAAAGACGCACTCCTAGAGTTCCTCGTATTTTGAGGTTAAATGGCAACCCCCTAATTTTGGATGGATCAAGGCCAATGCTGATGGCTGTTCTTTTGGCAATCCTGGCCAGGCAGGTTGCGGTGTGGTGTTTCGTGACCATAATAGCCTAGTCCGTGGTTGCCTAGCTCAATCTATCGGTTACGACTCCTCCACACTTGCAGAATATTGGGCAGCTATATACACATTCAGAATTGCGCAGTCACGAGGCTTTCGAAGGCTATGGTTTGAATGTGATTCAAAGGCCACTCTTGCTGCGATTGAAAACCCAAGATTAATACCTTGGAAGTTAGCAGTACATTGGGCTAACTGCATGAGGTTCTTGTCTACTATCCAGTTTAGATATACCCATATATTTCGCGAGGGTAATGCTGTGGCTGATCTGCTAGCCAAACATGGAGCTTCTGTGGAGTCTAGATGGTGGCAAGAGCCTCCAAATTTTGTGAGATATAAGCTAGGCATAGATAGATCGAGTCTGCCTGTCTACAGATTCAGATGATTGTAACTTTTTCTTTTTCACATTTATTTCTTTTCCTTTCTTTGCTTTCTTTTTATTTTTTCCTTCTGTCTTGTTGAGGTCAGGCCTAGCCCCCCTCTTTTCTTTTTTCTTGATTTTAATAAAATTACTTCCCAGTGTGCCAATGCCATGGGAAGTTTCTTAAAAAAAAAAAAAAAAAAAAAAAAAGAGTTTGATCTTGCCACTTTTGATGCTGACATTTCCAAGCACCAGGCTATCTTGGAGGGGGTGAGTGTTGCTTACGTTGATTTTCCTTCTTTATTTTTTTCTTTGTTTGCTTCATAATTTACTTCGCCTCTGTACTGCAGTATTATCGCCATGGCGTTTCTCTGTTGAACCTAGCTGACTCTCGCGGGAAAGAAATTGCTCGTCTTGATAAAGAGATAGAGAGTGTCCAAGGCGAGAATGCTGACCTTTCCTCCGAGCTTGTTAAGTACCGGAAGGCTGAGACTGAGTTGAAGAAGCATCTTGTTAATGCCACCAACGAGCGTGATACTAATGCCGAGGAGCTGAAAGTACGAACGGAAACACTGTCGAGATTGGAAAATGAATTGAAGAAAGCGAAGGAGGATATTGGGCTATTAAATGAAAACCATTGAAATTCGTTGGAGTCAAAGGAAAAAGAGATTAGTCTTCTCAAGGACCAAGTTGTTTCCTTAAAGCGCCACGCTGAAGGGGAGTCTGAAAGGGCTGGCTTATTCAGTCGGTCGCATACTCACAAATTGTTTAGGGATTTCGACATGAAACCCCCAAACTATCCCGATGAAGCTAAGGATCCCGATGCTACCTTGGAGACCGATGACGTCTTGATGACACCTTCTCAGGTCCAACTGGTGGTGGCGGATATGATCCAAAGAAGAGCGAATGGAGAGGTATTCCCTGAGTTGGCAGTAGAGGAAGCTGAAGAAAGTGATGATGATGATGATGATGATGATGATGATGATGATGATGGAGATGAAAGTAGTGATGACGAGGGTAGTATTGATTGTAGAAATGATATTGGTGGTGGAGGTGATGGTAAGAAAGGAGCTGAGGGCGAGAGGCCTGATGGTGGTGTAAGTGGGGGCAAGATGCCAAATAATGCTGAGAAGTCTGCGATAGTGACAGGACATCGCCTTGACGGGCCGAGAGGGGATGTTGAAGAAGGGGCCACCAGTGGTGACAAGGAGAGTTCGAAGCCAGAAGCCCGAGATACTACTGGGGGTGCCGAAGATACTTCTTCAATCGAAGATACTCAAGCTGGCGAAGTTGTTCAAGATTCTACGTAGAGGATGTGGCATGCCTTCTAATGTTTTTATCTTGTTTGCTTCTACTTTTATTAAACTCTCTTTGTGAGCTTTCCCTGCAGACTGTATCTTTCCCAGTTTTTAATGGAAGATTTTGTCCATTTGTAAATTTGTATTAAGATATTATTCTATTCTCGGCAGTCCTAAGGTTACTTAGAATGCGACTCCGGGGCTTACTTCGATGTGGGAGGCAGTAAACCAAGCTAGTGGGGGCTGCGGATTACCCTTCCCAAAGGCTGTAAGCTACCTGCCTATCTCGAGCAGAGATTTAGGCTATCGAGACCATAGATGCCCCAGCTTGCCTTTGTACCTAAGGTAGGTCACGAAGATAGCTCAGTATCTTCCGAGGGAACATGATAGTGTTCTGATGACCCATTTTACCTTAGTAGGGCGAGTGTGATTCTTGGTCTCAGTAATGAAGTAACTCAATAGGGGAGTGCCGGTCAAAGATGGAGCTTAGACATGGTACTGTTCTCCTATCGCGGCCTAGAATCCGATTCTTCCTTTTCTCGCCTGCCCCTCCTTATGGCAGAGTTTTAATGACTTGGAGGTCCCTCGGCTGCATGACTTGCCCAACATTCCCATGAATGCAAGTTTGTCAGCTGCCTCGGGGTTCCATCCGCCTTAAAGGCAGATGTTAATCCCATTTATTGTCGCCGCGACTTCTCAATGAGAAGGTCCTAGTGGTCGCAATGGTAGTGGATCCATCTGATTCTTAGCTTATGTAGCTTAGATTCAGTGCATCCACCGCTATCGGGGTGTCTTGTGGGTTGAGTACTGTGTCGTGTAAACTGCGGGGCCATGACAGCTTATACGTACATCAGCTCGATGCCTACCATGCGAGGGCTATGCATGCCATTCGAGGACTTTTATGCCCACCCTGCGAGGACTTATGTGTGCCTATTAGTCGAGGTCTTTTATGTGCCTACTTTTTCGAGGACTTTTCCTGCCGTATCGAGGTTAATTTCGAATTTCTTTAATAAGAGTAAAAATCAGTAACTTCAATAATTACTTGCCATTTGAAGTCTAATTTTCGTAATACATTGCATTTTATGAGTGATATTTCTTTAAGTACTTTGCGTTCCACGCATTGCCTAATCCCGTGTTGTCGTCTTCGTCGATTAACTTGTAAGCTCCTTTCCCCGCTATTTGTTTTATTCTGAAGGGACATTCCCATACTGGTTCCAATTTTCCTGCGTTTCCCTTTTGGTACGGAGGTATCTCTCGTAGGACCAACTCGCCAGGCTGAAATTCCCGCTCTATGACCTTTTTTGTTATACTCCTTAGCTAACCTTTGCTGGTAATTGATTATGTGTTGTAAAGCACTTTCTCTATCTTCTTCCAAGTCCTCTAGCTTTGCATAAATCAGATCTGCAGTTAAATTTCTCTCCCACGTCTTATGTGTATCCGTTGGTAGAATGATCTCGGTAGGTAGCACTGCCTCTGTTCCGAAGGTAAGGTTAAATGGGGTCATGCATGTTGCTTCCCTTCGTGAGGTTCAGAATGCCCACAAGACGTTGTGGAGATGCTCGCACCACTGCTTTTTGTGTGGCAAAACCCGTTTCTTCAGATTTTCCCCTATTGTTTTGTTAGTTGATTCTACCTGACCGTTGCTTTGTGGGTAGATCGGGGTGGAATTTCCCATCCTTATGTTGTATTGGTTCACTAGTTCCCTGACGTCAGCGGTTAAGAATTCTGTTCCATTGTCCGATACTATTTCAGCAGGAACGCCGAATCTGCAAAATATGTTTTCCCAAAAGAAGGTGAAGACTTCTCGCCCCGTGTGATTCCTTAATTCTTTTGCTTCAATCCACTTGGTGAAGTAGTCAGTTGCGACGATGATGTATTTGCGATGTCCAGACCCAGGAATGAAAGGTCCTACTATATCAACCCCCCATTTGGCGAATGGTCATGGGCTTTGAACTGAGTTCAAGTTTGTAGCTGGCGCATGTATGGCCAATAATATCCCTGAGCTTTGGTTCTTTGGGCTAGAGATCTTGCTCCACCATGGGTCCCTGCCTCTCCACTGTGAAGTTCTGTCATGAGCATCCTTCTATCTAATCGATGGACACACCTTAAGAGGGGACCTAAGTATGATTGTATGTATAGGACCCTGTCGAGGAACCTATAATTTCCTGATCGGCTAATTACTTTATGTGCCTACAAGGGATTACTCGGCAGTTCCTTATTTTCCAGGTATCGTTTGATCGGCTGCCTCTGATCCTCGGTTTTCTCCTTTGATTGTCATTACCTGCTCGCCTTCGAAGTCTTCCACGGACGACTTTTGAATTCTTCCTATTTCAATTGAAGTAATATCCGGATCTGTGATTTTTGACGCAATGAATGCCAGCGCGTCCGCATGTATGTTGTCTTTTCGGCTTCTGTGTCTGATTTTTAGGTTTGGTATTTTTGCCATTAAGCTCCTTGCCTTCTTTTCGTATTTAAGCAGCGAGTCAATTGTTTGATAACTTCCGTCTAGCTGCCTAACTACGAGTTGGGAGTCCGTTGTGATCCTGGCTTCATGAATCTCCATTTCTATCATTAATTGTAACGTACGAATCATCGCCTCGTACTCCATTTCATTATTTATTTCCTCGAACTCTATTCGCAGGGAGTATACCATTCGCCTTCCCTCGGGGGAAATGAATATTATACCTATTCCTCGGCCGTCCTTGTTTACCGATCCGTCAATGTATATCTCCCACCTTCGGGGGTGACAATTCTCTAATAGGTCTTTTTGTTCTTCTTCTTCTTCGATCCCTAATATCGGCTTGCTTTCTTCTTCTTCTGCTACCGGAAATGCTGCCAAGAAGTCTGCTATTACTTGCGATTTTTGTGTCGTACGGATTTCGTAAAAAAAATCATACTGTCCTATCTGTGCATTCCACTTTGCTATTCGTCCAGCTGCTTGGCTGTTTTTGAGAACTGATTCTATCGGAGTTTTAGTTAACACTGTAATTTTGTGAGCCTGAAAATACGTTCGGAGCTTCTGAGTTGCTACTACCAGTGCTAGGATTAGTTGTTCTAACTTAGTGTAATTATTTTATGCTTGAAATAGAGTTCTACTGATGTAATAGATTGGTTTCTCGCCTTCCCTTGTGGTTACGAGGACCGCGCTTATGACATCCGAATTATCTGCAATGTAAAGTCTCAGACCCTTATCCTTCTCTGGGCGCTGTAAAGGTGGCAGGCTTGCAAGATAATTTTTGATTCCCTGAAATGTCGTTTGCCTCTCGTCTGTCCATACGAATTTTTTTCCCTTCTTCAAGATGTTAAAGAATTCCTTGCATCTGTCTGACGATCGGGAGATGAATCTGCTCAATGCTTCCATTCTTTCATTCAAAGCTTGAACGTCCTTTATGGTTGTTGGTGATGGCATGTCTCTGATTGCCTGTACCTTTAAAGGATCTGCTTCGATCCCTGTTTTCGTAACGATGTACCCCAAGAATTTCCCCGAGGTAACTCCCAATATACACTTTGCTGGATTGCTCTTCATATTGATTTGGCGCATCTTCTCCAATATCTCCCTTAAATCCCCCACGTGGGTCGCTGCTTTCTTACTTTTCACCAGCATGTCGTCAACGTAGGCCTCTACAGTCTTCTTAACCAAGGGCGAAGATATTCTCCATAGCTTTTTGAAAAGTGGCCCCAGCGTTTTCAGGCCAAATGGCATGCGAGTGTAACAATATAACCCGTTAGTTGTAATGAATGTTGTATGCTTTTGATCTTCCATTGCCAATGGTATCTGGTTATAACCCGAGTAGCCATCCATGGAACTTAATAGTTCATGACCTGCTGTGGCGTCTACCATCTGATCTATACCGGGGAGTGGGTGCGGGTCCTTGGGGCAGGCTTTATTTAGGTTGTTGAAATCGATGCAGATTCGCACTCCTTTGTTCTTCTTTGGGACGATGACCATATTTGAGATCCAATCCGCATATTGTATCTCTTAATTATTCCCGTTGCAATCATCTTGCCGAGTTCGGATTCCACCGCCTCTTGATATATGTCTGCTAGTTTTCTGGGTCGCTGCTTGAATGGACGTGCCGAGGGATTGATGTCTAGATGATGGCAGGCCAAGCTCGGGTCGATTCCTGGCATCTCGTTCATTTTCCAGGTGAACACGTCAACATACTCGTGCAAAAAAATTTCCAACTCCGATCGCTGAGCTTCTCCCATAAGTGTAACCATTTTCACCATCTTAGGGTCTTCTAGCGTTCCTAGGTTTGCCTCTACTGTTGGCTCTGTTGGCGTGAAGCTTGGGGTGTCCTCGCTCAAAAGGCTTGGATCCTTCAGAGCTTCCTTGATGATGGCCTCGCTGTCTCCTCGGATGACCTGATTAATTTCTTTCTCGGTTTCTTCTTCGTTCGCTTCGATTTCGTCTCGCATACCGTCTTTATTGGATGTCCTCCTTGTGACAAAGTCTTGATTCCATTGTGTCTCCAATTATTTCCTCTGTGCCCGAGGGAGTTGGAAACTTAAGTCTTTGATGCAATGTTGACGCCACTCCCAAAAGTCCGTGTAACCATGGTCGCCCTAGGATAGCGTTGTATGGTGACTCGATATCCAGTACGCAAAAAGTTGTGTGTAACTTCATCGATCCTACTTGTAATGATACTTCTCCCTTTGGTCTGGATGCTCTACCACTGAATCCATATACTGTGTAATCTGATGGTACCATCGGGGTGTCGTTAAAGAATTTCCTTGTAGGCCACTCCGAAAAGGACATCCACAAAGCTCCCTGGATCAATCAATATTCTCGGCATCTGCTTCTTGCTGATGGTTGTGCTGATGACCAATGGCTGGCTACTTGATCCATCCTCGGGCACCTCTTCGGGTGAGAAGAATACTGGTTACAATTGCCAAGGCTCGAAGTTCCTCGCTTCCTCGATTATTAATATTTCTTTTCCTTCGGCATCTCTTTTGTGTATCCCCCGAGTGATGTTCCTTCGGAGGCTGACACTTCTTCTCGTGTGGATCATCGAATTGCAGTGAGCTGGTTGTGATGTATTTCCTCTTTGCGGTTTCATGGTGCTATCTATCCTCCTAGCCCTCTATTGGTGACAACGACCCTGCAACATATAGCCGACAAGTAAGGTCCAAGTTTGTCCTTTGTGTACCTAAAGGTCTGACATGTGAGGTGTTTCTGTTAGGTTTGTCCATTAGCCTTCCTGAAATTTGTTGACCATTTTTCCAAGGAAACCCTAGTTTTTCTAGATCTGCCATATTCAAAACAATAACTCTTTCGGATTAACCCTCTTAATCTTTTTAGATGAGACGCTGTATTGTTTCAAAATGATGAAAATATCCTATTATCATGATTGTTCGGAAAAGTAACCTTAAGTTGCGTATTAGAAAGACAATCTAAAGTTTTGTGGATCTTGATTGGATTTTTATGCCTCAAAGCTTAGATTCCTTGAAGAATATTAGTTCATCATTATGACAATTTACTCGAAATTCTTAAGCACTCTAAAGCTCAAAATCTTTAGGTACTCAAGGTGTTGGAGCTTGAAATTTTGAAATATAAGAAAAGAACTCGGAAGTCCTAACGTAAAAAATTTCTAAAAAATTTGAAAATCACAAAAATCACAGGCAAACCTAAGTTGTTTTAATCAGGCAAACCTGTTTTAAGCGCCAAACTGTGTGTGTACAAAATCTGCTTATGGACTTTGTACTCCACAGACATTAGAAGAATCATCGAATCTATGTGTTTATGGGTATCTCGAGAACGAGTATACTAAACGAGGGAGCTAATCGAGCCATGTAAAGTAACCAAAGTAAACTCATGAATTCATCAAGTATGCTTCTATCGTTTATTTATACAGTATGGATGTATACATATCATAAAGAATGTAAAGTTACTAACCTAGATTGGATCAGGCTAATACAACCCTAGACAAAACAAAGATCCAACCCTTACAATTGAGCTCGAGCTCGCCTTATATAGGCTTAGACGAGTAGTGGGTTACAGATAATAAAACAAAGCATGCAATCGTGGTGTCAGAGATTGTCAAGTAAGTCGGTGATGCTTCCGAGATGGTTCCGAGAGTAGAGCTTTCATGTTTCCGAGTTGGTTCCGAGAGTAGGTGATTCCAGATGTCTTCCACTTAGTGCTCCCCCGATCTCATGATAGGGACTATTCGCTGTTGTACGAGATCTCCTGTTCTTTCGAGGTCGTACCGTCTTGTCTTATCCTTCGTCCTGGTTCTCGAGGTGTGGACACGTGTCTCGGCAGATTTGTGCATCTACACTGGTATAGTAGTAAAGACCGCGTGGAGTGAAGAATGTTGTATGCTCTTGATCTTCTACCTCTATCGTTATTTGGTTATAGCCCGAGTGTCCGTCCATGAAGGACAATAATCCGTGCCCTGCGGTTGCGTCCACTAGTTGATCAGTGATGGGTAGCGGGTACGGCCGTACGGGTCCTTCGGGCATGCCTTGTTCAGGTTGCTGAAGTCTATGAAAATCCGTACTCCTCCATTTTTCTTTGGGACTATCACCATGTTAGATATCCATGTGGGATATCGTACCTCCCTGATAAAGCCTGGCTCCAATAGCTTGCCAATCTCTTGCTCTACTGCTTGGTGGTATTCCGGAGACACTTTTCGCAATCTCTGTTTGAATGGAAAGTAACCTTCTTTGATTCAGAGCTCGTGTTTTACCAGTTCAGGGTCTATTCTGGGCATGTCTCCCATTTTCCAGGCGAATATTTCTGTATATTCTCTTAATATCTCATGTAACACACCTTCATGTTTTTCTCCCAGTAGAGTCCCAATTTTTATCATTCTGGGCAATTCTTCATCACCTATGTTGATTTTTTTAGTTGGTTCGACAGCGGAGAAGGTTGGCTGTTGAGGCCCGAAGAAAGGTACGTTCTTTAATTGTTATTTGATTTTGGTGGTTGTGTTTCGTCTCTTCTTTCACACCCTGTGCTTCTTCTGACTGAGAGGTTTTGTGAACCACAGTCATGATTGCCGGCCATGGACTGGTATTGGTTTCTCCTGGGCTGAGTGATAAGATTTTGCCGTCCACTTCCATTATATACTAGTCGATGGTGTCGTTCTTTCCCTTTTCTTTCTTGTTCCTGCGCACATTCTGTTTTGTCGTTTCCCTGTCCTTGTTTAGCTATGTCTCGACCGCTTCGCAACTTCTTGCTACGGTCTGAACTCCCTTGATGATGCATTCTCCCGTTGCCGTTGGGAAAATGCTTGGTGGTATGTCGACGCTACTCCCTTTAGACGATGGACCCACATCCGTCCGATGATCGTATTTTATGGTGAGGGCGTCTCAATGACGCTGAAGCTTGTTTCTAGGGTCCTTGGTCCTTCCTCCACATGAAGTGTGATTTCTCCTTTCGGTTTTGATACCGCTCCGTTGGACCCGTATATAGTGTACGGTGATGGTCCAAGCTGTTCATCCCTCAGCTTTGTTCTTAGAAAGGCATCGTAAACTAACATATTTAGTGAGCTTCCGCTATCCATAAGTATCTTCTTTACGTCCCATCCTCCGACTGGTAGAGTTAGGACTAACGGATCGTTATGAACTTCTACTTCTTGCTCTACATCATTGGTGGAGAAAGCCAGTGGCGTAGACATCCATTCTTCCCAGTGCTCTACAATTTCTCCATCGATTCTGAAGATTTCAGGTCTTCAGCTCTCTTGCGCAGTCTTCGGTTGATGTCTACGAAGAGTTCTGACTACAGTATCTCTTCGGAGTATCTGATCATGTTGAGCGTTTGCCTTCCCTTGCTTGAGTGCGGTTCTTTTTCTGCATTGGAAGTCCT